>JAWQFJ010011116.1:87500-90000 GCA_034096865.1 Theodoxus fluviatilis
CAATTTTCTAAACATCCACATGTCACAAACAAATAACATACATGTAGGCAAAAACCTCTTGATGTTTATTCCCTTCTCTACTCCCCCGTCCCAAATCAACCGGAACCCTTCCAATAGTTCAGCCAGGGGTATCCTAAAGTATGCATATGTGAAGAATGGACAATAGAGAATACACAACGAGAGAGAGAGAGAGAGAGAGAGAGAGAGGGTGGTATGGTCATGGAAAGAAGAGGAACATGTCCTCATTTTTTGTTTAACATTCAACAACCTATGAAACGGATCTGTTTTCAATGAAATAACAAAGACATACACGCTTTCCTGTAGTATTTTTATCATTACATTAGCATTCAAAGAGAAACCTTGGAATTACTGACATCTCATTCTGTGAAAATGTGCACGTGTTTTTGCTAAATGAAGCTCGTATGTTGGCAGTCTGTGCTACTGTCACATTGCCTTACTTTCTTAAATTGTAACATATTTGTGCATGTAGCACACAAATGCTCAAATGCAAATCTAAAGAAATCTTTTAAAAGTGATACACGACATCGGGAAGGGGTAAGATGTATTATAAACTTTTAATAGTGAACTTCAGATCGATTTTTTGAACTTATATACTTTTTCATGCAGGCCAACACACAACATGACATTTGATTAAGAAGTGGAATTATCAATGGCAAACATGAGTATGACAATTTTCTACATATACGCCGATCCGAAAGGAGATGTTAACCAATTACAAAAGAGAACTTATAACACACATGCAGAAATAGTTTGAAGAAATGCTCACGAAGTTTCTGTTGGGTTTCAAGGGAACTCAAAGTCACCAAAAGAACAACAACGAAGATGACCATCCGTGACAGGTCTTCCAGCTCAGTGACCAGCCTCGAAGGGAAACAGAGATAGCATTTACTTTATCAGGCATGTCAACCACTTCAGGCAGCCATGGAAACAAAACACCTACGTTTGACATGTATACAAGAATGCCCAGCCCCCATATAACCAGTCAATTTTCAGGATTTGAAGATATAAGTTTTTCCAAATGTGAATTCTGTTCCAAATAACGTGATATTAGTATGAACACCGTAGGATCAATACTGTATAAGTTATGCCTACCTGAGGATAGGTGTCTTCCCAGTGGCAATTTGACGTTTTCAACTTACCCAGTCGATATAGGCTTGATATTTTAAAGGAATTTAACCGTACTTTTCAGGCATATTTCGTGAAGGAATACAATTTAAGTACCCCTGGCATGCTTGTCTTCACAAAACATGTCACTGATCCAGACAGACCCAGTATTTCTGCATGTAGCGCCAATTTGCCCTGCCATAGCAAGGACTGGATGTGTGGTGGAGGGTCAAATATTCCCATCTCTACCTCCCAAGACCAACTAACACAACGTAAACCTCCTGATCTTCTCATGACAAGAGATAAGTAAACATGGATACACGATAAATGAAAGATGAGCGAGGCAGTCATTTCATTTTGAAATGTGGACTTGCTGTTTGTCAATGAGCCTAATGAAACCGGCAGTTCTGACAGTCCGACATATCAGTGCCACGACTGTGTCTTGAAGTCTCAATTCGACCGTTTACAATTTATTGCAGATGTGGCGGGATAGAGGTGCAATGTTTAAAGGATATAAGGACACGTAGGGATCTTTTCACACGAAATGTACACGCAATAATTAATGTGTAATGATTGGGAAACGATGACCCAAAAGAAAAACAAATATCCAAAGAACATCTAGACTGTGTCTTGAATTGACGTCCACCGAATTGCCAAAGCCCAGCCTACAAGTGTGTATGTGGATTATCGATCAGTGGGTTCGTGGATCAGTGTTAGAACGCCACAGGTTAAATTTCACTTTACAAATTTGAAAATACATTTATTACGTTGACTACTGACGGTCATAAACGTATCCTCCTGCTTTGGAATTTCTTTCCAAATGCGATAATGATAACCATGCATCATCCATCATCATCAGCAGCATAATTATCATCGTCATCATCATCATCATCATCATCATCATCATCATCATCATCATCATCATCATCATCATCATCATCATCATCATCATCATCATCATCATCATCATCATCATCATCATCACCATTATCATCATCATCATCATCATCATCATCATCAACATCATCATCATCATCATCACCTCATCATCATTCATCATCATCATCATCATCATCATCATCATCATCATCATCATCATCATCATCATCATCATCATCATCATCATCATCATCATCATCATCATCATTAACATTACCATATCATCATCATCATCGTCGTCGTCGTCGTCGATGTCGTCGTCATCGTCACCGCAACCGCCGCCGCCGTCGTCGTCTTCATCGTCATCATCATCATCAATAACATATTTATATCGTCGTCGTCGTCATCATCATCATCATCATCATCATCATCATCATCATCATCATCATCATCATCATCATCATGATCATCATCATCATCATCATCATCATCATCA
>JAWQFJ010011116.1:92500-127500 GCA_034096865.1 Theodoxus fluviatilis
TATATATACCTCACTACACCCTCGATATCCTTCCTTTTATCAATCAACAAGAGAATTGTTTTTAAACACACTGAGTCAAACTGGAAATGAGAGTTTATGGAAGCTCATGTATTACTAAATAATGAGGCAGTTTAATCTTTTTGTAGTCATTTGTACAAAGGAACTCAAGTTCTTCATAACATTTGAACGTTTTAATGCATGCATCAGCTCAAAATTCGGCAGGTTGGTAGAGAAAATCAATTTCTAAGCATAACATGATAAATAAATGGAAACATATTTGATCCTGAGAACAAATACTTATTATTCAACTAAAAGTGCAAAACGGAGGAAGAGAATGTATAATACTTTTGAATAAGTAGGTGCAATAAAGTGCAATATTTGGTGTTTTTTAAAGCTAAAAAGACAACTTTCCAACGTTTGTGAAAATTAAATGTACGTAGAATTTCGGTTTGCAAAAACGTCAAAATGCACAAAATCCACCCTCATCACCTTTATCATCCTCTACTGCGTTTTTGCTGCGTGCAAGTTAAGACTCAGTTCGTGAAAACGGGTTAGATTTCACCCACTGTTCGCAGAGTCGCTTGATCAATCCTGCAATGGAACCTGATGACTATATCAGTGACAGCCAAGCATCTTACACAGGAGATAAAGGCCGGCAGCTGCTTCGCTGTATGTATGCTGTAATTATGTTTCATTGTATTCTGTTTTACACTAAATCCCATTGTAATCTCCTCAAAACTTGGCACCACAATCTCATATAGTAAGTTGTGCTTTAGGTGCTTATTGGATTATAAGGAAAAAAATCATGTAGTCACTGTTATTTAGCCTCTGTTCAGACTATGCTTGCCTTGTGTCTGATAGAGGACAATTGCAAATATCAGTTCAGTTGGGATTGGCATACGGAGAAACTGACAGTATCTCCACATATATTATTTCCCTAAATTAACGTAACGCTCGTTTCAAAGCGTACCCATATAAAAAAAATCTATAGAAATTTCTATAGAATTCTATAGAAATCTATAGAAATCTATAGACATTTCTATAGAATTCTATAGAAACTTCTATAGAATTCTATAGATCTATAGAAATTTCTATAGAAAATTTTTATATGGGGTATGCTCGTCCGGAGGAGTAAGACATAGGTTTTTTTCCACTCTCCTCACATTGAAAGTTCGTACTAGTGATCGACTCCAACGGATATTTGCTGAGCACACATTGTTTGAGCATTTCTCATGTTAGCCTGACTTTGTAAAGCTCCTTTGGACCCTGTATAAAAATCTTGCTCAGCACTGATGCCTGAGCAGTTGTTATTGGCACATTATCTTGTTGTTTATTCTGTTACATGGACACAATAGAATTTCTTCTGTACTCAGCGCCGTCGTCTGAGTTGTTCTAATGATTGTCTGGCCACCTCTTAGGAAGAAATACTGATTATTTCTACCCTCGGACTTTGCTTGTTATTTGCTCAACCTTCATTGGTTGAGCTGTCTTTAGCATGTCAGAGACTTTTCGTATAGTTTGCTCTACTCCGACAACTTTGCATGTTATTAACCAATGCAAAAACGAACTTTAAGCTTGTTTTGCATGAAGCTGTATGTGTAATTGCAGCACTGATGACATGTGTTTTAACTGTAAGCACTTTTTACCTGTATCAACTATGAACACTCTTCTACCACCGTTGCCTTTTTTTCAGACTTGCTGTTTGCCATACTGATGAACAGCTACGCCCGAAACGTTTCTTTCCATAGTAAACATGTGATTCCAACACCTCCCAGCGATCTTTATGATCATTATTTGTTGTTGTTGTTGTTGATACTGTCGTCAATGAATTACCTTTCGAACAGAAAGGCTTTCTTTCGGGAGGAGAAGTTGCTGCAGTTTCAGTGTTACAAACTGAATGAAACATAACTTATCTATCCACTAATAGAACACTAATTCACAAACAAATGAATTGTTGTCAGTTCGGATTGTAGTTCCAGGCAGCTACATTGTAGCATTTCCATAACCAGGTGGGTCTTGCACAAAATGAATTGTGAGAGTTGGCACATAGTAAATGCAAAACAAACAGCCTTAAGATGGTTTCTGGATTGTCTTCAAGTAAAGTGATGCAGAGAGCAGGGCGCCACATATTCTGTGCATCTTCTAGTTACAACCGAAGGAAGGACTACGATATGTTGCAATAAAATGATTGACATGTCTCTTTTTGCTATTGAATGGATGGAACCACTGCGCGTTCAAGTCGCCCTTCCTCTTTGCAAATCTTACTATATTAAGATGGCTTTAATATTCAACAAGGAATGATGCACATCCTTTTCATTCTGGTTCAAATGCATGTCTTATATTTAGCATGAATGGACTTACAAATCATGGCGCCTCCTCCATGCCCAAACCATCCCTTGTTTCTGCTTTAATTGAGATGTTCATTCAGGTGTGGTATCTCTTTGTTTCACCTTTGTCAATCCAAATTATTATTAAAAGATGTGATTTTATATAGCGAATTTCCACCATTGATCGGTGCTCAAACCGCTTTACACTTTACCCCCTGATCACTGGGCATCTTGATCAATCCTCACTGGTACCTCACAACAAACATAGTGACAGACATTTAAGACGCACACAGTCATGTACCAGCACCAACTCCGCTCCCTGGGGAGTATTCCAACCCGATGCTGGCGCTTGGCCGCATACAAGGGTTAATCGTACTACGTTTTCCAACACTGCCCAGGTACCCGGTTTTACTCCTGGGTGGGGAGAAGCAATGCGAGTTAAGCATCTTACTCAAGGATGCAACTCTGGGAACCGCGCAGCTTCGAACGCCGTACCCACTGGCCGCAAGCGACTGTAGGTCCAGCGCGCTAACCACTCGGCCTCAGAGCCCCGCGTTTAGTAAAAAACGAAAACCTTTTTCTACTTATCCTGTGTGGAATGCTGATATATTGTGGATCATTGATTTGTCAAACACTCGTATTAAATCATTTGCTTTTATTACATACACACACAAACAGTGTATCATTTAATAAGAGCACTTCTAGTCCTCCACAACTGGATTTTCATTTTCCATCCAGTCATTTGTTGGTGCAACTTGACGTGGGCGAACTTTGCTATGGTAAGAAATATGTCTGAAAAGAAAATAATGTGCTTTAGCTGATGATTAAGCATGGGTTCACTCAGAGACTCGACTAAATCTGACCTCTCTCATCTCATCTCATCTAGCCTGATTTAATTAAATTGATCAGTTTACTTCAGTTCAGTTCAACTCGACTGTTTTGATGTCATATAATCGATTTCGATATTTAATTCACTTATAGTAATTACATTACTTTAATTTTATATCATTTTGTCTATATCTATCTGATGAAATCATATGTAATGTGACATAATCTAATTTAATCCTAACTAATTCAGTCCGATACAAGCCCTGGAAATGAGATGCTACCGTAAGATTCTGAACATCTCATATAACGACCATGTCACGAATAAGGAAGTCAGCAACAAGATCAAGAGAGCAATTGGACAGTACGAAGACCTGCTCTCAATCGTGAAAAGCAGAAAGCTGAAGTGGTACGGTCACGTGTCAAGAGGCACTGGGCTGGCCAAGACCATCCTGCAAGGTACCGTACCAGGTGGGAGAAGGAGAGGCAGGCAGACAAAGAGGTGGGAAGACAACATCAAAGAGTGGACAGACTTGACCCCTTGCTGACTCACAGAAAGCCACAGATGATAGAGATCGATGGAGGAAGATTGTCCGAAAGTCATCAGTGGTGCCTCAACAACCCATCTCAGGGTTAAGAGACTGAACTGAATTGAACTGAATTCAGTTCATGTAATTCAATTAAACTGAATTTTAGTTTATTCACTCCTTATTGAACTGATAAAATACTGCTTATTTGTAACAATCTGCTGTAACTTACTGCCTTTTAGTTTAGTTTAGAATGTTTCATGTGCAATTGAGTTGGATTTAATTTAGTTCTAATTCATTAATAAATTTTTTTTGTAAGCTAAATCTTTATGTTATTTTGTTTAATTGAGTTTTTCTAATTAACTAAAAGAGATATATCTTTATTTGTATACTTTCTTGGTTCTATGTTTTACTTTGACATCACGTTTCTTCGTATTGTTAGGTAGAATAAAATTTGATTTGGTAAAGGCGTTTTGCAGAGCAGTTTAGTGCCATCTTCTTTACTGTAATATTGACACAATAATTCAATGTAATGCAGTTTGTCTTGCCTAACTGTGGCCTTGTAAATCCTTTAAATGCTCATAGGCCTTTGAATCCCTCCCTTCCTTCTTTCCTGACTAAGGTTATTAACATAATTTACTTTTGGTAATTCAATGCGCCTTATTATCAATTCACTTGATTTTGTTTTCTTTAATTTGTTTTAATACTGTTTGTTTGCTGTTTGGCTTGTGTATTTTGATTTGGTATGACTTGCTTTGCTTTGCCTTTATCAGTTTTTATTTCGTTTGAATTGAATATGTTGATTTTGTAACTTAGTGTCTATTGAGGTTGTGGGATACATATGGGCTTAAAGGTTTCCCTCTAAGAACATGAGTTTATTTCACAGTAGTTTCTGCCAAAAAATATTTTAGAGACGATCATTTCCATACAATGAAGTCAAAATATGTCAGTGGCCGTAAATTAAGAGGAAAATATATATCAAAATCAAGACAGAAATAAAACCCAAGATGACGAGGACAGCAACAACAACTTTATATAATATGAAGGACGCATCAACTAGTCTTGCAAACTAGTTGGCCTTTCTACTGGAGTAAATCCGAGAAAACCTTCTGCTGCAGTGTACATTGATATATCTGTGAGACTCCTTGTTCGTGCATCCGTTGTGTGTGTGTGTGTGTGTGTGTGTGTGTGTGTGCGTGTGCGCGTGTACGTGTGTGTGTGTGTGTGTGTGCATGCTAACTTGTGTGTGTGTATGTGTGTGTGTGTGTGTGTGTACGTGTGCGTGTGTACGTGTGCATGTGTGTGTGTGTGCATGTGTGTGTGCATGTTTGTGTGCGTGTGTGCATGCATGTGTGAATTCATACGTATGCTTGCTCCTGAGAATGTATGTGTATGTGCACGCGCGCTTGCTTGTGTATTGCTATTCTCTGATTGGTTTTTTCTTTTCTTTTCACCTGTTTGCCCGTGTTGATATAAAATAATGTACCTGTCTGTCTGCTAATCTGTGTACATGGTTTCTGTTTCCCTCCATTCACCTTTCTGTTTCTCTCTTTGAGCGTCTGTGTGTTTTCTTGTCTGAATGTCTGCTTGTCTCTATGTGTTTCAGTCTGCCCTCCTGCCTATATGTCCATCCGTCCGTCAGTGTGTCTCTTTCTGTCCACCAGCTTGCCTTTGTGTCAGCCTGCTTATCTCATTGGTAGCCATTCTACCTGCCTTTCTGCTTGCCATTCTGCCTGCCTGCCTGCCTGCCTTTCTGCCTGCCTGTCCCTTAGCCAGCCGTTTTATTCCGTTTCTCTGTATGCCCGTTTTTCTGTTCCTCAGTATTTTCCGCCCTCTGCTCCTCTGTTTGTTTTAAATAAGCATCTACGGCTCTGTATAAATGCACTACGAGTATACCTCTCCACTAGGGAACCAGCACTATGCCATAGGACTGTGTGTGTATTTCTTTGGTGTATCTTTAAGCCATTTTCAACACTTTATTTTTATCAAAACGAACCCTAAATGTCGATAGCCTTTCTTTCATGCTTCATAGATGCTTTTGCACACCTACTCCACATTGGCTTTAGTTGGTTCAAGTGGGATAATTGCAACTTAGGTAGAATGATGAAATGAACATTTTCTGACCTGATCCAAACGTGTGGTGCTGGTCAGCGGATCTTCATGACACACGTCACCACTCTCGCGTATGTTTCATTATGCATCCAAGCGTAGGCAATGCTTTGCGAGTTGGTATCGTAAGGACAATTTAGGCCTGTACCACCGCAATCACTGAACCACCACCCTGTCTGTACGTTCCGGGCACAGTGGGTATTATCTATGTCATTGTCTTGGTCCGGTGTAGAGAACTGCATCCCATTAAAGGTTGCCATGGAGTCAGCTGAAACAGAGGACCCTATGGACATCAATATCTGAAGGGAAAACATGTTCAGGCATAGTTCTCAGTTTGTAGTGCAGAGAAAACTTAGCAGAAGAAAAAGAAGAAAAAGAGAATTAAATAAGAAAAAAACAATGCATTCCTGATACAGTTAATGAAGATGGTTTGATCTTAAGTCATCTCAACAAAGTTTGATGGAATCACATGGGTTTAACACCTGAAACGTAAAGGGTTACAAATCAACAAAGTAGATTTATACGTAAACAGATCTCATATCCCGTTTAATGTCGACGGACCAGTTGCACATTATGTGCTAACCATTAGTATACTAAGTGTACAACTTTAAAAGCTTACATTGTACAGGTTAAAACTTATTTTCTCTAATGTTTTACTTAGATTATAGGGCCGAAACACTCGGCGACGGGGGCTCTTCCTCTAAAGACCGTCTGCTGCTTCGTTCCGTAGGGAGTTTCTATGTACTTACTCAAAAACAATGATGGCGATAATAATGAAGAAAACGATGATGACGAAGACGATGACGACGATGATGATGGCGACGACGACGATGATGACGATGACAAATATGATGACGATGACGACGATGACGACGACGTTGATGACGCTGAGGATGAAGAAGATGATGAGGACGAGGACGAGGACGTCGACGACAACGACATGGAGGGAGGCAGGAATAGAAGGAAGAGGAAGATCTTTGTACAAAAATAGCCACTGCTAAGAAAACTTACTGGTATTTCCTGTGAAACTGTTTATAGTGAGTCGGTATTTGTCACTGGCATTAGCTACACGGAATTCACCGTACTCAGCCAACAAGTTTTCTTTGTTTAGGGTCGAAATTTCTATTTTCAGTCTGGTCAGGCCAGCAGCCGTCAGTTGATAGATGTTTTCGTTTCCTAAAAAATAAAAGAAGCCGGTAAAAACTCTTATTGTGTTCATTGCAACATCAATTCGTAATTATGGTAGAAAACTAAAAACGAGAAGTAGACAACAGCAACAAAATGACATCATCACTAAAATTGAATGTGCCAAGAGCCTCACAAAGTCAAACGGGATGTGTTGAGGAGGTCAACGTTTACAACCCCCCCCCCCACCCCCCCACCCCCACCCCCTCCCTTCCCTCTCTCTTACTCTCTCGGTCCTTGCCTGAGTGTGGATGTCTACAGGACAAATATGAAAGTTTCTGGTACAAGTTTTGTTTCCTCAGCAAGCCCGAGATAACTACGTTGTTGCGGCAATTTTCATTGTGTTTTTGCCCGACTGTTGTTGTATATTTTGATAGTTTCATTGATTGTTGGAATGAATTAGTTTTGATAAGGGCTTGAACTGAAAACGGTTCTTTTTTGGCCCGTGTGCAGCTGTCTACAGCGCGAACTGCGAATTGTGCAAGTAAGTGACTATTTCAAGTGTTTTTATCGCACGGGACCTGAGAAGACTATGTTAGTGGGGCAAGCACTGGGCCTTGTTTATTTGCATAGTTTGAGGTCGATATCGTCAGTTTGAGTGACTGTTGGAGCGAATTAGTTTTGAGATGTGCTTGAACTGAAAGCGCACATAGTGTTGGCGTATGTGTAGCAATATACAGGGCGAACTGTGTAAGTGAATATTACAATGTTCTTTAACAATCAGGCCGTGAAGAATATGTTTGTGCGGCAAGCCTTTGGCTATGTTTGTATCTTTTGTGGTTGGTTTCGTCAGTTCAAATGATTGTTGGAATGAGCTAGTTTTGAGGAGTGATCGAACTGAAAACGAACCTAGTGTTTGCCTGTGTGTAGCTATCTACAGCGTGAACTGTAAACATGACTATTACAAGTGTCTTTTGCTCAGCAGGCCAGGAAAAGCAACAGCCAAAAAACTTACGTTTATGCCGCGATAAATTTTCTGTGAGTTGTGCAGTTGTTTCATTTGTTTCATTGTTGTGGAATGAACTCGTTGGGAGATGTGGGTTGATCTAGATACGTAGTGTGCAAGAATTGGATTTCATGCACGGCGTGCTGCAGGGGGTTAACTGCCAGTGAGCTCGGACTCGATAAACAAAGTGCTGAGTTTTGCATGCTTTTTGTACGTGGCGATCGTGCTTGGTCTGAGTGCTGGACTCACGGTGAAGTTGTCCGATTGATGGCTGAATATGATAGCTGTGAACTCCACTGCCATTCAGGAGGAACCCGTGCATTCCCTGCTTACTGAGATCATTTCACTCCCGTGTTTGGCAAACCAAGAAAGACGTGCGCGCAGGGACAATGCTTGGAAGAGAATTTTTTTGAGACTGTGAATAAAGCTCTTCCTAGCAGGTTAGACTTCAGGGACCTCCGAAGAGCTCATCGGTTAGGGAGACCTTCAACAGATAAGACCGGGCCTGTCATCGCCTGTCTTAAAAGAAGTCAAGTCAGGTACGCCATCCTCGAATTCAGGGTAAGCTCAAGGCGAATGGGATTGCCGTATCAAGTGACAGGACCGATCAGCAACGCCGACACCTTCAAGAGGCAGGGGCTTCAGGGCACCACGCTTACTTCCAGGGAGAACAGGTACGAGTGGTACCAGGGCAAGTGGAAGACCGTTATCGCATCCAGTCACGATCCGTGACAAGGTCCCCGTCCTCTGTAGTCACCGGTACTACCTAGGAGAACGGCCATAAAACGGCCATAGCAGAGTCATGACAGCCAGCTCACTCCCAGGGGGAGGTACGTCACAATTTATCACCTGGACTGTGAATGGCATTGAATCTAAGCTGGAAATTTCTTATTTTCTTGCGTATATGTGTGGTTTTCAGTTTGTCTGTTTAGTGGAGACTTTCGTAGATTATTTTCAGAATGTTTTCTTAGATAATACTTTCAATTGTTATGTTGCTCTAGCTCTTAGGATCTCTAACAGAGGTCGAAGATCAGGAGGATGGATATGCTGTATTGGTCCTACCGTTGCTCGTTTTGTGACAGTAGTTTTATGCAACTTTATCAATATGCTAATATTCAACGTTTGTAAGAACCGTTTCGTTTATGACAGAGATGTGATTTGTATATGTGTGTATTTGCCTCCTGTACATTCTCCTTACTATCAGACAACGAGTGTTGCTAATTTTGTGCAAGTTAGATAATTGCTTGTTCCAAATATAAAAAGAGTATTCCGACTGTTGGGAGACTGTATGTAAGGATTCCAATGCCCGAACAGGGAATCTTAACGCAGGTGATGTAAATGAATGTTCTGATTTAGAAATTCTCGAGATGTCTTTATGAATAATTATGGCCATGCAGTTTTATCCTCTTGTCTGGGTTTTGATTTGTATATCATTAACGGTTGTACTGATGTCTATACGAATGGCAACTGTACATATATTTCTGCAATAGGGAATAGTTTCATTTATTATATTTTGATATCGAAAGAGTTTGTGAAAGACTTTACATCCATGTTTGTTCGAGTAGATGTATTGACCGCTCACATTTGCTTAGACCTGTGCATGGAATGTACAGAATCTCCAGGTACGTAAACATCTATGGGATCCACATTAGGGCAAGGCAGTTTTGTTAAACTTTGATGTCTTACAATGGAGAAGTAGGGCTGTGGGATAAAGTTAGTGCAAGTGAGATTTATATTGAAGCAGAGATGGCGGATTTTAGTCATTGTTTACTCTGTACGGCTGAACCTATGAGGAAATATTTCACAGTTGAAAGGAGTAGACGTAAATAGCCATTGTTTTATGACGAATATTGTGCTGCTAAGCAGAGCTTGAGGTGCCTTCACCGTCGTTATTTACGCATCAATTTGTCTGGTGTTAAGGAGAAGTACCTGAAAGAAGGCAATATGTACCAAATGTTGATTAAAGAAAAGAAAATCACATATCGGAGAAATATAATGTAGACGTTCCTTTTTAGTGTGACAAATCCAACTGATATTTGGAGACAGGTTCCTAAAATTAATTCTTTAACATTTGTGACATGTCCTATCAAACTTGACGTTTGGAAAGATTACTTCAGTAATGTTTTGTTAAGGTTGGGTAATCCGAGAGTAAAATATATCTCAGTGTTGAAGATGAAATTTCGACGCTTGATTCTGTTATTACAGTTGATGATGTAAAGTATGCCAGTGGTATGTATATTAAAGGTGGGAAAATCTGAAGGAATTGATGACATTACTACGGAGATGATTAAATGCATACCACAGTCGTTCTTGGTAATGTTGACATCGCTAATTCTTAATGCTGAGTTCACTAAGGCACATTATCCTGCCTCTTGGAGGCTATCAAGAATCTTACCTATATTCGAGAAGAGCGATCCATATATCCCCGATAACTATAGAGGTATGTCGATCACTAGCATCCTTAAAAAGTATGGTGGTCAATTTTGACAGACTAAATTTATGGGCGGAGATAACGTAATATTGGAGGAACAGGCTGGGTTTCATAAAGGGTGACCAGCCACGACAATACCAGTGCTAAGTCCATTTTTGGACAAAATGGGTTTTTAATACTTTTGAATTCTGCATTCATTTCTGTTTGTTTTGATATGAGAATGAACAGTGTGAGTTAATTAGAATAGGAGTTACAGGCATTTCAAGTTGGGTACTGAAGCAGCTGTCATTTTGAAAAAACGGTCTCAGAAGATTTACCCTTTTCAGACATTAAACACCTTAGCAACGGTATTTCAAACTCCGTTTCCAAAAATAGCTGACCTTATTTTTCTTCGACATGCACAGAGCGGGAACGCCGAGAGAGCGGCCTTTCTAACGGTATATAACATGAAGGGGTTCTGCAAGGGTTTAGGTGTGTTTATTGCGGCTAAAATGAGGCAATTAACGCTAATTACAGGGAGCTTTTGAAACAATACATAACACAAAGTTCTTTATTTTACCATCAAAATATAATTCTTCAAAATGTTTCCTTTACTGGCATGATAGTTTGAACCATGTAGAATCTATTTTCATCAAAAAGTGAAAATCACCCAGAGTGACCCTCCCTGCCTTTTTTCAGTCGTAGCGCAAAATAGTGCCGCGCGACTTAGCACTGGTTTTGTCGTGGCTGGTCACAAGGCTACTCTACTGGGGATTATATATCTGTTCTTTATTCTGTCATTAAACGTTATTTACAAAGAAAAAGAAAAGTGTATGTAGCTTTTGTTGATTTCTAAAAAGCTCTCGACACTGTTTATAAGGCCGCGCTTTGGGAGATACTTCATTTGTACGGTGTGCAGGGTAGGTTGCTGAAAGTGCTTCAGGCCATGTACTCGCATATTATATGTAGAGTTAGATGCACGGGTTGCTATTCAAAGCCTTTTGAGAATAATGCAGGGCTGAAACAGTTGCAATATGTCCTCATAATGTTTGCTCTATCAGTGAATTATGTTGCAAAAATGGTAATTAAGCATGGATAACATGGTATCCAGGATAGGTCTGGCAACATCATTTACCTGTTGCTGTACGCTGATAATGTAGTACAGATATCGGACACTTCTTTGGGTTTGCAGAACCAATTAAGTTATATGAAAAAAAGTTTTGAAGACAACGGTAATAGTGTTTAGGGAAGGTGGCTATTTATCTGAACATGAAAAGTGGTTCTTGGGTACTGAAGTGATTCCCGAGTATATATATATATATATATATATATATATATATATATATATATATATATATATATATATATATATATATATAGAGAGAGAGAGAGAGAGAGAGAGAGAGATGAGAGAGAGAGAGAGAGAGAGAGAGAGAGAGTCCTTGTTTACCACCAAGTTCCCCTTTAACCTGCTTCAATTAGATATTGTACAGTCGAAAGCCAAAACAACCCAACTTACTAGGTTTATTAGAAAACTTCAATGCTTGTCACCAGATGCCTTCTTTGAAATGTTTGACGCCCAAATGCTCAGTGTACTGTTGTACTCAGAAGTTTGGGGACTGTGATATTGTTTTGTTATTGAATCTGTTCATCTGGAAGCATTGAAAGGATACTTTAATTTGCCCGTTAAAGTACCAAATGTAATTGTATGTGGAGAAACTGTTAGACAGTTGTAAACAGTATCTTTCGTTCAGTGATATAGTGGATTAGAGTACTTCGTATGGAAACGTTTCGTTACCCACACAGTATGCATATAATGCATATGAACTTTCATCAGTGAATTGGACATACCAGATTAAGGATATTTTGTAAATATGGTTTTGAGCGTATAGGTTTCCCAGACAATATGCAATTAAAGAGAACTTATCAGAGAATTGAAGAATCGTATTGTCTTGGTGGATCGTAGTAACTGGGTACATACATTGTTCAGTTGTAGGAGATATTCTTTTTATCGTGAAAGAATAACGCATTGGGGTTGATAGAATTATGTATGTGTGACTGATAAAAAGCATTCTAAGACAAATGCAGTTTCGGACTGGTTTGAGTGAATTGTACCATGACAAATTTGGTAACACTCGGGACGATCCATATGATGTACATAATTATGCCCAGCTTGTATGGAAGAAATTGAAAGGGAATTCCATATGCTTTATGTTTGCTCAGTATATGAAGACCTTAGAGAAAAACAAATCCCACATTAATGACTTCAGAAGGGTGTAAAATTATTTTAGGCAGTAATCCTAGCGTATAAAAATCATTAGCAATGCTCTTATATCGCGCTTTGAATAGAAGACGTGACGCAGTGGACATTTTCAATGCCGATGCGTTCAATATGTTTTCGATGTGTCAGGCCGGTGGCCTCTCAAATAAACAAGTTCATTCGTTCGTTTGTTACTCACTCCCCCCTCCCCCCTCTCTCTCTCACACACATTCTCTCTGTCGCTTTCTCTCTTTCTTGATCCGTCTCAATATCTCTTTCTATCTTTGTCTCTCTGTCTGTCTCTCTCTCTTTCTGACTTTGTCTCTCTCTCATTATGTCTGTCCCTCTCTGTCTTTGTCTCTCTCTATATCTCTGTTTTTTCTCTCTCCCTCTTCCTCTCCCACTCTCTCTGTCTCATCTGTCATCTCTCTCTCTTTCTGTCATCTCTATCGCTCTCGCTCTCTCGCTCTCTTGCTTGCTCTCTCGATCGTTCTCGCTCTCTCTCTCTCTCTCTCTCTCTCTCTCTCTCCTCTCTCTCTCTCTCTCTCTCTCTCTCTCTCTCTCTCTCACTCACACACACACACACACACACACACACAGTATCACACACACGCATACACACGCACACACACATCACAGACACTCGAACACCACACACACATGCGCGAGCGCGTACGCACTCATGTGCACATACATACAAACACACACAAGCACATACACCTATACATAGACACCTTTTCATTTGCGCGCGCGTGCACGCACACACACACACACACATTCACACACACACACACACACACACACACACACACACACACACACACACACTCCTTTTGAATCGTTCATGAAACTAATTTACTACTCTAGGAAATTATGTTGAATAGTTACATAACTATTTATTTTCCAACCATCTGTTACTCACCGAGCCAATAACTTCCTTGAAAAATACCGAATCCAATTTCATAAGAACGCCATTTTTTATCAACCATCATGTTTAACCAATATACTCTGCGCTGGATAACCTGCAACAACAATGCATAAATTGAAGAGCAGAAACACAGACATGCCAACCATTTAAACGACATGATATTTTCTTTTCATTGTGTACTAGTTTGCAGACTGACACAGTAAATCTAGGCTGTATATGGTCCAAACGGGAAAAATGTTGTGCAATTTTCATATTTTTATGCCTTTGTATATATTTGGTAGGTAGTGTCACTGACTATAAAGATTCAACAGACATCAACTTCTGACGCCATTGTTTAACCATTTAAACGTTTAAACCCTAAATTACGTTTGGTGAGAAATATTGATTGTTAAAATAGTTTTCCCCAGTTTACTATATAGGGCTGGTCATATAAACGAAATTCGTAGAGAAAAGAGTCTTTAACAATTTTCTCCAAAGTGTAAAATATATGTTAAAAATCTGAAAGTGTTTTCACCACGTCAGCAGTTATATTAACCCTTTAAACTGCAGGACTCATATCGTGTGCATTTCTGTTTTATATTAGCGGTAATCAGCTACAATTACGAAAATCATTAGGACGATTTTCTTGGAATAAAAGTGACAGCAATTTACCTTTTAAATCACTTAGTCAACATGTATGTGTAATTGACCTCAACAATCAGGATTCTCTAAAATTCACTGACGACAAATGAAGAACATAATGGTGTCCCATGTAAAAATACTGACAAATACTATAAAAGAAACTAGAGGGGGAAAAAGTCTTGTCAATGTCTTGTGTCGTACTACAAAGAGTGTTGTTTATCTGTGAAATAAAATATGTCACCGGGTCCTCTACCTGATTAAATGTGATGTGTAACACCAGAGTGGTTGGAGAGCACTCTTACCGCCCAGCCGTATCCATCAGAAGACATGTCGCACCAGAGAACAAGGTTTGGCTCCCGATATCGAGCCAGCTTGTAAACGCCAGACTTCGTCATTCCGGCGTCTCTGTACTCCTGACAGGATCTCTTATCTTGCAGTAAAAGCATTGTTCCAGTAGTTAAAGTGATGGAATGTTGAGGAAGCTCATTTAAGGAAGATCTTTTGTCTCTTTAGCACGGCATATATGTCAGTCAAAACTTCGACCTGAATCAATACGATGTAAAGCTCGGTCTAATAAGTGACCTTGTTGCACATCCTCGTCGATGAATGGAAATATGCAATATGTAAGATCTCTCTTTTTCAACTTAAAATAGTGTACTTCCCAAAAGGTTACCTTGAAGAGAGGGAGAGGGAGTGAGAGAGAGAGTGAGTAGAGAGAGAGTGGAAGAGACTGGGTGGAGAGATAGAGTGGGAGGAGAGAGGGAGAGAGAGAGTGGGAGGAGAGTGAGAGCGGGAGGAGAGTGAGAGTGAGAGAGAAAGAAAGGAGGGAGAGAGAAAGAAGAGAAAGAGAGGAGGGAGAGAGAAAGAAGAGAAAGAGATGCGGGAGGGAGAGAAAGGGGAGAGAAAAGGGAGAGAAAAGGGAGAGAAAAGACAGAGAAAAGGGAGAGAAAGAGAAAAAAGGGAGAGAGAGAGAAGAGGGAGATAAAGAGAGAAAAGGGAGAGAAAGAGAGAGAAGGGAAAGAAAGGGGGAGAAAAGAGAGAAAGGGGGAGAAGGGAGAAAAGAGACAAAGAGGGAGAAGTAAGAAAAAGGGGGAGAAAGGGGGAGAAGGGAGAGAAAAAGGGAGAGAAAGGGGAAGGAAGGGTAGAGAGAGAAGGGGGAGAGAGAGAAAGGGGGAAGAGAGAGAGAGAGAGAGAGAGAGAGAGAAGGGGAAGAGAGAGAAGGGGCAGTGAGATGGGGGAGAGAGATAAGGGGGAGAGAGAGATAAGGGGGAAGGGAGAGAAGGGGAAGAGAGAGAGAAAGGGGGAAGAGAGAGAAGGGAGAGAGAGAGATAAGGGGGAGAGAGGGAGAAGGGGGAGAGAGAGACGGGAGAGAGAGAAGGGAGAGAGAGAAGAGAGAGAGAGGTAGAAGGGAGAGAGGGAGAGAAGGGGAGAGAGAGAGAGAGAGAGAGAGAGAGAGAGAGAGAGAGCGAAGGGAGAGAGAGAGCGAAGATAGAGAGATATATATATATGAGAGAGAAAGAGAAGGGGTAGATAAAAAGAAGGGAGAGAGAAAGGAGAGAAAGAAGGGAGAGAGAGCAAAGGGAGAGAGAAAGAGATGAGAGAGATAAGGGAGAGAGATAGAGAAGGGAGAGAGATAGAGAAGGGAGAGAGAGAGAAAAAAGGACGAGAGAGAGAAGGGAGAGAAAGAAGGGAGAGAGAGAAGAGAGAGAGAGAGAAGGGAGAGAAAGAGAAGGGAGAGATAGAGAAGGGAGAGAGAGAAGGGAGAGAGAGAGTAGAAAGAGAGAGAAGGGTGAGAGAGAGAGAGAAGGATGAGAGAGAGACATGGAGAGAGGGAGAGACAGGGAGAGACAGGGAGAGAAAGGGAGAGACATGGAGAGAGGGAGAGACAGGGAGAGAAAAGGAGAGACAGGTAGAGACAGGGAGAGAAAGAAAGAGACAGGAAGTGAAAGGGAGAGAGGAAGAGAGGGGACATAGAGGAGAAATGGAGATATGAGAGAGAGAGAGGATCAACTCAGAAAGGGAGACAAGGGAGAGAAAGGAGAAAGAGAGAGAATGGAGAGAGGGAGAGAGAGAGAGAGAGAGAGAGAGAGAAAGAAAGGAGTGAAAGAAGAAAGAAAGAAGGGAAAGGAGAGAGACAGAAAGAAAAAAAGGGAAAGGGGAGAGAGAGAAAGAAAAAGAATGGAAAGGGGAGAGAGAGAGAGAGAGAGAGAGAGAGAGAGAGAGAGAGAATGGAAAGGAGAGAAAGACAAGAAAGGAGAGAAAGAAGAAAGGAGAGTGAGAGAGGAGAGAAGAGAAAGGAGTGGGAGAGAAGAGGTAAAGAGAGAGAGGAGAGAGAGAGGAGTGAGAGAGAAAGAGAAGAGGGAGAGAAAGTGGGGAGAGAGAAATCAGAGAGAGAGAGACAGAGAGAGAGGGAGAGAGAGAAAGAAAGAAGAT
Organism: Theodoxus fluviatilis; assembly: GCA_034096865.1. NCBI lineage: Eukaryota > Metazoa > Mollusca > Gastropoda > Cycloneritida > Neritidae > Theodoxus > Theodoxus fluviatilis. The sequence goes on from JAWQFJ010011116.1 coordinate 109,072, forward strand.
AGAGATAATGGTAGGGGGTAAGGGGTAAATGGACATGTCCTAGTTTTGTTTAACACTCCGAAGCCTATAAAATGTTTCTGTTTTCACCGAAATCATTTGGACATAGATGCTTTCCTCGATGATTTGTAATAACATCACCATTCAAGGAGATACTCTGAAAGAATAATCTCGTTTTGTGAAAATCTGCACGTGAATTTGCTAAATGAAACATGTATTTTGGCACTCTGCACTACTTTTATAACGCCTTACTTTTATGTTTTGTTGCATCTTCATGCCTGTAGTACAAACATGGTCAAATGCAGGAAAAGAAAAGTTCAAAAGATATACACGTCTTCAAGGTGACGTAATGTGTACTGTATACTTTTCAGTAGTCAACTGCCAATCAAAGTGTTGATAATATGTGTAATATGTCATGCAAGCAATATACAACATTTAATTTGACTAAGACATGACATTATCAAGGACAATGTTAGGCATGAAAGTTGTCTATGCAGATGCTAATCTAAAAAGTATTAACCTTTTACAAAAGAAAACTTATTACACGTATTGCAGAAATTGCCAGACAAAATACTCACGAAGTTTCTGTTGGGCTTTAAGGGGACTCATGGTCACCAAAAGAACAACAACGAAGATGACCACCCGTGACATGTCTTCCAGCTCAGTGACCAGCCTCGAAGAGGAACAAAGATAGCATTTACTTCATCAGGCATGCTAGTATCTTAAGGCAGTCATACAAACAAAAACATGTACATTTGTCATATTAACATGAATGACCAACCCCCAACACAACCAGTCAATTTTCGGTATTTAAAGATGGAATTATTTTCCATTTTTGTAATATATTGTAATTAATGTGATATGGGTATGAACACCGTAGGATTGTTATTGCAGAAGTTTGGCTCACCTGTCGGGTCCATCTTTCCATAGGAAACTAACTAATTTTATCTAGCGCCTTTGTTTTGTAGTGTTCGGGCTTGGAAGCAGGGAGACCATATGGATTTACATTGAGAGGGTGAGAGTTTTTATGATAGTTACTTGGCCAAGTAGACTCAGAATTCGGTGCTTTTGCTAGCATAGTAGTTTTTGTAAGTCTTGAACTCTACTTTTAAAATGTATTTGCATTGTCAAAGCTGGTATTGGTAATATTGGCTCATACACCAGTATACAGTATTAAAACAAATAAAGTAATTCCTTCCTCAGTCAATACTCTTATTTAACAAAACGCCACAAACAGGACAAAACTTAAAAGAATTTGATCATTGCAGATACACTCTTGTCAACAACAAACTTGCTCTCATTCAGCAAATAGACAAATAAATGATATAAATACAATTATTACACAATCACCCTCTAATAAACACTCCCAAATCACAACGAATAAATCTCAAAAACAATATCCATTCTCAAGTGCGACTAACCACAGCAAATCAAAATAAACGTACAAAAGCGTGCAGATAAAGCAAGATGTCACAGAATGTAACGATTTAAGGTTTATCTTATAAAGCAGGAACCCTACTTTTGACAGAGAATAAAAATAGAAGACCACAGACGGGGTCTGAACTCCGACCGTTCGGTTAACGCCCGAAATGCTCTACCAGCTGAGCTACCATGGTCCCGGTAGTAAAATCTCTCAAGATTAGGAGTACTGGTAACGGGTGACGCACAGTCGCCAAAAGAAAACAGGAAACATCAATTCGCCAAAACAGAGAACAAGCCCACCAGGAGATAAACCTCTCCAACAGCCACACAACGGCCTACCGAGAGTAACAGAACTCTTTTCAGTCAAAAACCCGACTCCCCAAAACCTTTTCTACGATGACTAAGAAATGGTACGAAATTCTCGTGCAACAGAGAATATGCATCACTATTGTGATAAAGCCCGTCCACGTTCGAGATTTCCCAAGAAAAATCCAATCACAGATATAAAAATTGCAGAGTAGCATGCTCAGCGAAATTTAATTATCAGCTGAACGATGGAGTTTTAAGGTCTATCAAGCTCTCCAACTTCAATCATCACAAAAACCACTACAATTAAAGTAAACGCACAACTAATGATAATTAGTTTTTCACCGTTTACGAATCGCGTAAGGAGACGCGCTGGAAGTATTCTTACACTGAACCCACAGGGAAAACCCAGCCATTAACAAAACAGTACAAACAAATCCAAAATTAAATGTCCGATTCGTGACATGGATAACATTTGTCAAAGTTGGATTTAAATGGATTCCTAATTTTACAAAGTTGTCACTCGTCCAATCCAGATTCATGTCCGCAAAGAGTTTTTCTTTATTATGCGCTTTGCTTCCAAGCCATATGTCAAGAATTATCTGTATGAGGACTAGGGATTACAAATCTAGGTGCCTATATTGCAACTAGAAATATAGCTTGGCTACAACGACTAATAAAAGAGGACAGTATGTGGTGTCTAGCAATAAAGATCAGGCCACAACAAACAAGCGATGGAATATCCTTCTTTACTGTTGGTATTATATATCTGGTAAATATTTTCTCAAAACAGAAAAATCCCTTTAGGCCAGACGTTATACAATTGTGGATCTTTTCTTCACAACATTTTTCTCCAAAAAAAGGATTCAGAATATATTGAGCGAACTGTTTCGGCTCAAGCGAGAAATTAACAACCATTTCATTACGAACTAATGTAACAAACATATATGTATATACGAGATATAATCAGTCCAGCGGGAACACTGAACTCATTTGAAGAATGTGAAACGCAATATGGCATAGCTGGGACTTTTCTGGATTATGAGCATCTTCAAAGGAAAATGTCGAAAGCATGGATCGATATTACAATTACGGAATAAGGTGGTCACTATGTTGGAAACATATACATCAAAACACTCAAACGGGATGTAAATCTCTCTCTCTCTCTCTCTCTCTCTCTTTCGCACACACCCGCACACCCACACGCACACGCACACACGCACACGCACATACACACACGCACGCGTGCACAGACACACATGCACGCGTGCACACACATGCTGCGTGCACACACACATGCATGCACACACACAAACATGCACGCGTGCACACACACATGCATGCGCGCGCGGCGAATACACACACACACACACACACACACACACAAAATGACGCATCCACCACTCACTAAATCCTTCCATTTTGATTTCGTGAAAGGCCATACTTCATACCAATTCTCAAGTCCCGAAGTTCTTTATTCACTCCCGCAGTCCCCCAGATCCTGCCCTTGATGACTTTGTTGTTGTTGTTGATGATGACGATGATGGTGATGATGATGATGATGATGATGATGATGATGATGATGATGATGATGATGATGATGATGATGATGATGATGATGATGATGATGATGATGATGATGATGATGATGATGATGCCGATTTTCTTGTCCCTCATGTGCCCCACCCACCCCACCCCCCCGGTCCCTCTCTTGTTATGGCCATCGGAGGACAGGTGTTTTGCCAGTGGCAATTTTAAGCTGTGCACTTACACAGCCGATTTAAGCTTGCTTTTCATGCATTTAAACGTTATTTTCAGGCAACATTTGCGAAGGTATGGACATTTAGTATCCATGGTGTGCTTGTCTTCACAAAAACCATAACTGACCCAGAGTGACCCCATATGTCTGCATGTAGCGGCAAATCGCCTCTCGAGAGCAGGGACTAGGTGTGTGATGGCGGGTCAAATATCTCCATATCTACCTCCCAAGAGCAACCAACACAGTGAAAACTGCTTGGCCTTCTCATGACAAAAGAATAGGTTAACATGGATACAGAAAAACGAGAAAGGAGCGAGATAAAGGCAGTTCTGACAGACCTACATATTTTGCCATGACTATGAAATAAAGTCTCAAAACGAATTTTAAAGATGCATTACAGATGTGGCGTAATGGAGTTGCAAAGTTTGACAAATAAGCACATGTAAGGGTCTTTACACACAAACTGTACACAAATTAGTGTCCAGTAATTGGGCAGCGATGATTCAAATGAGCATGTTTATCCAAAGAAAATCGTGACAGTGTCCTGCATTGACGTCCCGAGTACGTTTTATAGAAACAAGCAACACACTCAAACAACGCTTCTACCAGCATCGCTCGAACATCAACACCAACAAGAGCACCTGCACTCTCATTACTAAACACTTCTGCCTACCCACCCACACATTGCACGACCTCAGATGCATGCCTATAGAGTAATCCTACACAGACAACACCGAAAGACGGTGCAGGCGGGCACGTTTCTGGATAGGCCAACTATTGACCACATCACCGAACGGTCTGAACACTTACGAATGATTCTTCCGAGTTCGATCCTCCTTAGTGGATAATTAGGCTTGTGAAGAATCGGGATGGCCGCTGCATTTCGCGCATGTGGGAGTGTATTTCTCGGTTCTGTGCACGTATGTGGGGGGAGGGGGGGGGGGGGGGGGCACGCGGGAGGTCTATTCGTAGGCCTACGTGTGCATGAGAGTGTGGGTGTTTGCGTGCGGGTGTGGCAATGAGTGCGGGCGGGTGTGGCAATGAGTGCGGGCGGGTGTGGCAATGAGTGCGGGCGGGTGTGGCAATGAGTGCGTGCGGGTGTGGCAATGAGTGCGGGCGAATACGCACTCTGACTTGTGAAGTCTGGTGCAGTTATGAATGCACCAGACTTATCAGTGAGAGTGAGACCTTGCATGCCTGTATGGATATATGCATGTGCATATGTATGTGTTTATGTGGTCATTATGGTGAGCAGGCCAAATGTCATGGCTCCCTCTCCACACGTTCCCGTTTCTCCCTCCTTCACCCCCTCCCTTCCCCCCCCCCTCTTGCCCCCCCCCCCCCATTAACCCTCCCCTCCCGCCCCCTCCCCCCTCCCCTTCCGCCTCATCCCCCCTCCCTTTCCGTCCCCTCTCCCCTCCCCTTTCGGCCTCTCCCCTCACCTCCCCAAACACCTTGTGTTTTGCTCATCTCCCATGCCCCTTGTTTTTTAAAACTTAAACTGTATTCACCCCTCTGTTCTGTTCCCTTTCCCGTGCCCTTACATGCTTGAACTCTTGTCAAGCCGCATGTGTAGTGATTTGGTGAATAGTTAAACCCTTCAGTGTACGCCTGAGGAAGGCAAGAAAAGCCAAAAATTTGAGAAGCTAAGCAAATAATTGTTTGTTTTTCCGTCGATTTGATCCTTAGGTAATTCATTATGGATGGTTGTCTCTTGTTATCCTTTTTATGCAGAAAAGGAGGGCTCAATGTTTTGTTTGGAAATTACATATACAACCAAGGAGAAAGTGTACTTCACATTCAATTTTTCTGCAAGCAGTCCAAGCAGCATATATGCATTGTACTGTATGTGTGTGTGTGGTCGTCGTCGTCGTCGTCATCATCATGCTCCACGCACTACCAACTAGTACCTACCTTCAATAATCCCTCTGGTGCCCTGGAAGAGATCCAGCAGAATGCCTGCCACAACCCTAGTGCGACACGAACTTGGTCTGCAAGAAAATTAAAGAAAGCAAGATGGAGACTCCGAGGAGACACCCCCAACAAACAGCTGTCGCAATGACAAGGTCTGTAAACGTCCGGGAAGAAGTGAAGTGAACGGTAAGACACAATGGGAACTGTTGGATGCACAAACAGAAGTGCAACTCCAAGAAAGGGCTGATCGCACAAGGCCTGAGGCTTCACACAAAACCCGAAGCAATTATCACAGAAGGAAGGGGCAGCTGTCTGATTTACAAGACAGTTATTAGTCTCATTTCACAAAGCAAGGTGAATGTCTGAATGGATAGACTGTTGTAGGAATAGTGTATTTGTCAAGGGACGGGGCAAGGGTATCCAACATTTATGCCGTATATGCTGGTTTAGGTCAGACAAACTCACACATGTAATGCTTTCAAGACTGTTTGTTTATAATCAAGTTAGAGAATACTGACATTTAATGACATTCATAACAAATCGCACCAATTACACAGGGAAATTTCAACAATTAATACCATCCCCATCACATTGGAATGCATCAAGAGTACGATTGGTTGGCTGAGTGATTACAAATTAAATGTTATTTTTTGAATGGCAAGTTTGAATATATGCTGTGCATTATAACTTCATCATTTATATCGCATTCAAAAATCGACACAATTGTGTATGTAATATTTTCCATCAGGCAGAATAAAATATATATAAAGGCTTTGTCTATGCGATAGCATGAACTAGCTTTAAGGAGTGGAATGGTTGGTTCAGTTTAATGGATGCTATTAACAAACAAATACCAGTATCACAACTTTGCAGTCACACGATATAACCTCACAAAGGCACTGTGGCGAGATCACCCACACACTCTCCCTTTTCCCGTGAATGTATTGTATCTACTAACCTGTGGTATGCAAATTAGTGGCTGCCAATCATTCTTAAAATAGTAACATAAGAGTTGTGTTGTTGGGGCTTGCCAACCAGGGTTTGCACTGTGTTGGAGGGTTGAATTCTGAATTGGCCTATCTTGTCTTTATATGCATTCCCTGGAAGGAGAGTGACTTAAACACTGTAACGTGCCTTGCATTTGCTTTGTGGTATTTTGGAGAAATTTTGTGCTTGGTGACTAGCGTTGCCTAAAAAGATTGCTTTGCCATGGGACGTTATCCATCTATCCAATCAACGCAATCATTAATGCAAATTAATTCAGAGCGGAGTAGAAGACATGCAATGGGACCGTGAGGTAGAGCGGGCGAGACCCGAGTGTTATTGTTGGCAGTATAAAAACGCCCCGCCCTCGAACGCCGGCACGCGAATTACACCACACCTGAGAACCCACGTGAACCGAGTCCGCTTCGCCCTCGAACGCAGGCGCGCGAATTTCACCACACCTGAGTGAACCAAAACGTGAACTGAGCCAGCTTCGCCCTCGAACGCCGGCGCGCGAATTCCACCACACCTGAGAGAACCACCACGAGCCCGTCTGCCCGTCTTTCTCTCCCTCCTGAAGTGTAAGACGTCCCTGTACTACACTGCACGCGATACGACCTCCACGAGCAAGCTCCCACGTGCACGGCACCCGTCTGCCAGTCTCTCTCCCTCCTCAAGCGAGCTTTCCTTCCACCTCCACTCGACAGCGTAACCTCGTGCGTGCAGAGCTAAGGAGTACGACTCCACGTGGCAGCCAGGCAACAAGACAGCAAGGAACAAGTTTTGTCGTTTTGAGCTCCTGTTTTTCCTGTGCTGCTACCCCCTCCCCACTCTCCTTTGTCTACATTCACTTGTGCCACTGCAACTATTGTCCCGGAAGGAAGGAATTCCTTCGTGAAAGTGGACTACTGTGAAACTGAGTTGACCACTATGTTTTTCCTTTAGAAGCTACGTGTTTCGTCGGACAGCCTATGAAGTCAGAAACGTATTTTTTATGGTTGGCAAGTCCTAGGTATTATCTATACATTACTAATCTTTAATTATTTATTTATGAATTTGTATCCAAACAAATTAAAGTGGTTTAATGTTGACCTGTGTCCTCATTGTTTATTCCGTCTTGTTCCATCGATTTGATAGAATGAATGTGAGATAGTGTTGCCATTTTGGCTGTGTGTGTGTGTGTGTGTGTGTGTGTGTGTGTGTGTGTGTGTGTGTGTGTGTGTGTGTGTGTGTGTGTTTCCCCTAGACGTATTATTTAAAGAAAACGAGCTAGCCGACGGCGTAACAGGCACATACCTTTTTTCTGGTTGCATGCCAAAAATACTTCTCGCGGTTGCAACATTCGCGTCTGATCAGCATAAAACAGGAGAGAGAAATAAAAGAGATGAAATTTCTGGACAGCGTAGAAGAGAACAATGTAGGACAGGGATGGGAAGACCAGAACAAAACAGAACAGAGAGTTTTATTTGTAATGCCTTAATAGCCCGAACGGGGGTTCGGCGAATGCCCCGAATAGCTTTCACCCGACCAAATCGTTTGGCCCGAACTGTGTTCGCCCTTAACTGCCCGTGTGCTTGCGCGCCGAACACCCCGACAGTCACGCTCGCTCTGGTTCGGCGAGCACGCGTCGGGCAAACATCTGCTTGCAGCGTGTGTTTTGGGAGCTGGCTTCTCATTGGCTGAGAAACGGACTCTTCTGATGAGGAGGAGCGAGTACTTTTGAGAAAACAGCAAACAAGGCGGATGACCTGCCTGAATTGTCTGAAGACGACACGTTTTTATTTATTGATTTATGGGAGTCTTTTTCCTGCCTTTGGAATCCCAAAGCCGACACCTACAAAAACAAAGCTGCCAAGGCCCAAGCCCTGGAAAATTTCGCCGAAAATGTCGTGAACGGATGAACTACGGGTCGGCGCGCTCTATTAAGAACGAATGCAGGTTCGGCGAGATCCCCGAAGGCCGGTTCACCCGACTGACATTCAGGCTATTAAGTTAGGGCTTAAGGCCTAACTTAATAGCCCGACTGTCAGACGGGAGAACCGGCGTGCGGAGATCTCGCCGACACTGCGTTCGTTCTTAATAGAACGCGCCGAGGTGACTCCAAACGCCGGTTCGCCCGTCTGACAGTCGGGCTATTAAGTTATAAGGCCTAACTTAATGGACCTTATTCACGCGACCCGCCATTTTGGTTTTAAAACGAGGCAGATAACGCGAACATGTCGACATGGCTGACACGTTGAAGACAACAGAGGGGTTAGCGCAGCTTCAACGACAAAATCCTTTCTGCAGTGGAGGTGACCGGCATTGTTAGATCAAACACTATTCAAAAATAGTCACAATAGACTATCGTAACGTATAATTTCTGCACAAAACCCGCAGAAGATAAGTAAACAAACCATTCCGTACATACCTAGCAGACGAACACGATCGAACCATAGCCACTACCCCAGCAGACGATCGAGCTAGTGAGATATAATGTTTCCTGTAAAGCTCGAATGCGTGGCAGCAGATAACTGTTTAGTTCTGGCTTGAATTGACAATTTTGTTTCCCTGGTCAGGCGAGGACAGAAAATTCACGATCATCCAGTCGATGAGTGCACGATCAACTTAATTGCCGCATTTGGCGTAATGTAACAAATAAGATGATGACAAGAAAATGGCATTAAAGCACAAAACAAAGTTTCATGACAACCAAAATCACCGATTACATTTATAACTGACCATTTTTACACTTACAACTATGTGCTCAAACCGTACAAAGCAAACAAAACACACTGCGGGGAGTGTCCCGGACAGGCATCAACACTTAAGTGCACGAGTGATCATTTCGCTTTGCTCTCATTTGTTTCATCTGCTCCGACATGGTAAGCTGGCTATGCCAAGAAACCAACATCTAAATCAGAGTTAGTTGACAAAGTGACAAAGTTACGCATCACAAAACAAAATTTTAATGTATAGACCAAAGCTGATCAGCTTCGCCCGTGATCACTCGCTGACCTCATGACAATTAAGCTGGCCAATGAGAGGCAAGGAACGAAACGGCCGTCTCTTTCCGTGGTTTTCATTGGTTCGAACACTAGAGTTCTAAGCGAAATAACTTTTGTCACTGTGTACCAACCTTTGATGGCATCGTAGTCGATAAACACTTCAATCCACTTCTCATAGCCTTTGTCACTTTGTCTTCTTGCTATTTTTCTGCCTTCCTTCGTAACTCAACCATAATAAATAACAATGGAGAATGCACAACTGAGACTGCCAAGGAGAATCTTCTGCAAACACATGTTGTGATGCGTAATATCATTGAAAATTCAAGCTCTAAACCTAATATCAGTTAGCACGCAAAAAAATCACATCTAATTAAACCAGATAGCCTAGTACTGCTGCCACTCATTCGAGCTTTACATGAAACATTATATCACACTAGCTCGATTGTCTGCTGGCGTTCGATCGTGTTCGTCTGCTAGGGACGTACGGTGTGGTTTGTTTACTTATCTTCTGCGGGTATTGTGAAGAAATTATACGTTACGATAGTCTATTGTGACTATTTTTGAATAGTGTTTGATCTAACAATGCCGGTCACCTCCACTGCAGAAAGGATTTTGTCGTTGAAGCTGCGCTAACCCCTCTGTTGTCTTCAACGTGTCAGCCATGTCGACATGTTCGCGTTATCTGCCTCGTTTTAAAACTAACATGGCCGCCGCGTGAATAAGGTCTATTGCTTGTCGTTCGGATGGTGTCGACGAACTTGACGGAGGTGACGACTCAGATTGTTGTCATGGAGGTCACGGAAGAGAAACTGTGGCGTACTTAGTGAGGGTCTGTGCTCTCAGATTGCTGTCTAGTATCATATAAACCGATGTGTGTGAGCTATTATTTTCTATACAACATCTGATGCAAAGAGGATCATAGATGCATACATGTATATTCTTATTCTTATATTTGATTCTGGTCGAAATCCTTTTGGTCGAAACTATACTCTATAGCAGTCGTCGCCAATGCGAGTACTCATTCTTATTGTAAAAGTATGATTATATAGCGATTTATCGGCCAAACCAAGTTGTCAAACCGCTCCCCCCTTCTCACGTTGTCCCCCAGTCTTCATTGTCGTCGCCAACCGAGCGTTGTTGTTATTTTAATAGATCGAGGCGAACGCACAGCGTCAGCGAGAGAGTTGAGAGTTCACGCGTAAAACAGATTTCCTCTGACTGTGGAGCGTAGTCGAGTCTAACCTTGGCTGTATTTCGATGACCTTCTTTTGCTGTGTGTTACATCGAATTTTGCATTGAAATTGAAGTATACGTTGTAAATTTGCTGTTTTCTTGACTAAATTACTCAGTCTTGTTCATACAAGCCCAGCCAAGTTTCGCGCACTTCTATTTATAGGCCTAGCTGACGCGCGGGTCGACCTCACCGACACCAGGAAAGATTATAAATACATTGTGATTGTTGTCCTTGAACCTGCCTTCGGCTGGTCCACACAGAGTACGAGTCGACCTCCATTCCAGTTGTAAAATGTGAGCGCTTTCACAAACTAACGATGCAATCAACATACAGCTGTGATAAATTAATGCTGTTCATGGCTTATATTTTCTTTGGATGGGTTTTGAGTATCAACAGATACAGCGTATTCTGGTCGAACCGTAGATTATATCCGCCATTTTAATTGTGGAAACAGTCGCGAGAAGCCAACAAAACTTCCTCCGAAGAAGAAGATTCAGATTCTCAGCCAATGAGGAGCGAGCTCCCATAACATGTGCTGCAAGCAATTTTTTGCCAGACACCTTCTCGCAGACAGAGAGCGAGCTAGCTGTCAGGGCATTCGGCGCGCACGGAGCACGGGCAGTTGAGGGCGAGCCCAGTTCTCGCCGCACGAGTGGCACGGGCGACAGCTACACGGGCCTGTCACCGTGCAACCGTGCGGGCTATTAAGGCAGGGCTTTACGGGAGCATGATGCCATAAAACACACAAACACACACACACACACACACACACACACACACACACACACACACACACACAAAGCTGAGTTATCATACGACTAAAGATTCCATGGATATAATGACTGGTGTTCATGTACATCAATAATATTTGCATCCAAACGTCATTTTCCGGTCATTCACCATCTGGCAAAAGTCCCTTCAGCAGAAGCAGGGAAATTCTTCATGTGCATCAAATGCATCACTGCAGTTCATCCAGACAATCTGAAGTAGACATATTCTTCTCTGTCCTGACAAACATCTGACAACACGATTTGAAAGTCATATGCTTGGCCTTGTAACTCTGGCCGAGCTAAAAACAGTTGAAAGAGTCTTGAAGTATGTTATACTAAACACAGACCAGAACGGTTCGTTCAGCACAAAGAAGCAGTATACATATACAGTAGAACCTGCGAATAGCACCACCCCTAGGGACCAAACAAAACGTGGTGCTATTCCGAGGTATGGTGCTATTTGGAGGTTCAACAATTGTCATGGTCAAGGACACATTTCGAAGCACTCACGTGAAAATGTGGATAGTAGGCCTATAGGTCCCGTCATTCACAAATCAGCAGCTGTGTACGTCACGTGGTAAAGTTTTGCGATTCGTAGTAAATCTTTGGACATCACAATATGTTTTATCCTGATGTTTCAAAAACATCGCAGTCGATCACATTAAGCCGAGATCGAGATCTCTGCGTGTAAGGATACTGTGCGAGCGATTGTGTTCACTTCGTGGATTGAATCTGTTTACGAGGCTTCTAACGCCACGCTGTGCGTTATACTGAGCTTTCAAAGGAATGGGTTCGCTATTGCGGAGGGCCGCTATTGCGGGGGACCGCTATTGCGGGATTTTTTTAATCAAAAGTTCTTAAGGCCATTTTGATTGTTTTGTCCTAAAACGCCAAAAAATATGACAATTTTGTTACTTTTTTAAAAACATAACTTTTTTCGGTTTTTATCAATAACGGGTGAAGCTTTATATTCTAACTCCATCCCACGTTTGACTCTCAACGGGTGGTCCCTACGCCCTAACTCCAGGGCCCAACGCTAATGTTGGTCACAAACATGACAAAAAGTAACGCGTCCGGGTTTAGGTGAAACTCCCCGGACACGCTAAGTCAGTCAGGCGGGGGTGGCCGGTGCAGCCTAGGCAGAACGCTATCGGTAAAACCCGAAAATTTTTCTCTTTTTTTCAAATAAAGTAACAAAATTGTTATAGTTTTTTACGCGTTTTAGGACAAAATAATCAAAATGGCCGTAAGATCTTTTGACCAAAACAAATCTCGCAATAGCGGCCCCACGCAATAGCGGCCCTCCGCAATAGAGAGCCGACCCCATGTTATTCTGTTGTGTCCAGCATATGAGGAACTAAGGAGAAAATATGTGAAAAACAACTTCACAATATTTGAATACAAACGCTAAAACGTTTTTCAGGAGAGAACGATAGAGTGACGAAGTCAATGTCCGTGTATACATTTCATGCATTCAAGACTAAAGATGAAAAACTCCGAGAATAACCCAGCCTTCAATCTGTCTTTCTTGACACAGTAGACAAAGGTTTATGCAGCCCAAGTATATTAGAAATTTATAATAAAATTGATACAGCCGGAGTGCTACGTTGCAAAACCTTGTTTGTACATGGTGTAAGTCTCAGCAAAGAAATATTCACTATTTACATAAAGGTAATGGGCCAATGGCTGCGAAATAAAGTTCAGTTCAGTTCTCTCTCTCTCTCTCTCTCTCTCTCTCTCTCTCTCTCTCTCTCTCTCTCTCTCTCTCTCTCTCTCTCTCTCTCTCTAGCATTTCAGCAGCCAATGTACAAATATGTTACCACGTTTCAGCAACTATTGGATCCTTGCATGTCCTCGTGTGGCACAGTCCTTACATCAAATGTTCATATACAACTATAACATTTTGTTTGAGCATTTCGTTTTAAACGTGTATATATGTACACTTATAAACTGATAGGTCGTCGGCCGCTCGTACGAAATCAATTAATATCTCTTCATATACATTGAAAACGTTTTCAGATTACACAGTTTCAAATAATGTTAAAATTTATATCGATCTTTGTCGTTTGGAAACGCAGTCTAATTTTGTGTGTGTTGAAAATACGATTGGAGCATTATATGTGCAGTCTATGGCAACTTGTGGCTGAGGCTTTCGAAGCTTCATGGAGTCTTGTGCATCTCTCATTCGAGTAAGATGCTTATTGCTTACTGCTCACCTCTCCACAGGAGTAAAACTGTGTACAAACTGAGTACCTGTGAGAGCTGAAGACGACATTTTCAAAGCAAGTTTTAACCTTCTATTCTTCGGCCTGGCAACATGTAACCAGTAACTTGGAGTTATATCCGAAGATAAGTATGAGCATCCAGTAACCAGGACATAAAACCATTTGGTTTGAGGGACTCAATAACAGCAAAATATAGCAGTATGAGAGGTTTTCACATTCAATCCGTTGTGACCATGAAGAAACTGTGCAACCTTTGCTTAAAAATATCGATGAGCAGACATAACTTTAGTCGAATTATTATGGACCAGCACAGAATAGTCTACAAAGACACGTAATCAGTATTTGCTTTGTAAGGAGACCCGTTCCTTGCACGATTTTGTCATAAAAGCATCACAGTTCCACATATCAAACATACATGGATCACCAGTGTCTTTACAACGTCCTTCCTGCAGACAACAGACTGCTTTACACTTGGTTTGAGAACACATGTTGCCAAGCATTGACTCTACCTAAATGAATACTACATCGCAGGTAATGTAGCGTGCTTTGCCCTACATTGTAACAAGGAAAAGACAGAGAAATCAATAGTGCAACAGCTTGCTTATTATGTTTATTTTTGTTAATGTGGGTATGTGTGTGTGTGTGTGTGTGTGTGTGTGTGTGTGTGTGTGTGTGTGTATGTGTGTGTGTGTGTGTGTGTATGTGTGTGTGTGTGTGTATGTGTGTGTGTACAAGCGCGCTTCAGCGTAAGGTTGGTGTTAGTGTTAGTGTTAGTGTTAGTGCGTGTGTGTGTGTGTGTGCGTGCGTGCGTGCGTGCGTGCTTGCGTGCGTGCGTACGTGTGTATGTGTGTGTTTGTATGTGTGTGCATGCGCGCGCGCGTGTGCGTGCGTGCGAGGGTTTTTGTGTATATATGTGTATATATGTGCGCGTGTGATTTTGTTCTAAAACACGTCGTTAACTGCAAACTGCAACTCTTATCGTTCTTGTAAAGGAAGATTCGTGGAATGTGCATCACAAGCACTCTGTAAATTTCATGCGTTTCTTTCATTCTCGAAATGTTTACCGCCTTCAAGCTGCAATAACTTCTTGGCGTGGCGTTTAAAGTTAAAAGTGCTTTAGTGTGGTATTGCGTCTTTTCCCCAAATGCTGGGTACTCAAACTGCGTACTTTTCCCCCTGATCATCGGGCTCCTATTTTTATCACCCCAACATCCAGCTCTACTCCCTCGCGAGCATGTAAGCAGGCTGCGAATGAATGCACAAAAGTTCGCTTTCTCAAATGTTCAGATTAGTCCTCACAGGTACCCGTTTTACTCCTGGATGCGGAAAAGCAATGTGAGTAAAGCACCTTACTCAAGGATGCAGCTCTAGAATTGGCGCAGCTTCAAACACCGCACCCTAAAGCCGCAAGCCACTGAAGGCCAAGCACATTGAGCTCTCCGCCGCAGAGTTTTACGGGTTTTGGAGCTGACTTGTCTGAAATGATGCACTGGAGTAAAGCGCCTTACGTTGCTATCTTGTAACATTCACTAATCTATCTTGCTGTCAATGATTAACAGGACAGCAGAGAAGATGAAGGCAGACATCAAATACCAAATGACTGTAATAATGATTAGCATTTAGGCAATGGTTGTTCAGTCAACATGCATGAGAACGACTTCTTCAATCCTAATTAAGCCAGCCAGCCTATACTGTAAGATGAAACTTTTCTGAGCGGAGAGTTCATGTGAGTCCACTGGTTGGAAGAATGCTGAAGGGGTCAGAGCCGTTGTTCGTGGTGGCTGTTCTTCAAGGGGCGAGGTTTTTGGGCGCAGGGGAGGTGACGACTGACACGTGGGGTGTGTCTTGAGAGAAGAGTGAGTTAGAGCGGCAGCATCTCCAGTGGCGTCCTCTTAGTCATCAGGCAAAGTGTAGATTCTTGTGGAGGTCGGGCAGGGGGAATAGAGATGTCTACATGTTTGACTGTTAATCGTGGTTCCAGTCATCAGGCAAAGTGTAGATTCTTGTGGAGGTCTGGCAGGGGGAATAGAGCTGTACACACGTCTGGCTGTTAGGCGTGGCTCCAGTCATCAGGCAAAGTGTAGATTCTTGTGGAGGTCTGGCAGTTGGAATAGCTGTCTACGCGTCCGGCTGTTAAGCGTGGCTTCAGTAATCAGGCAAAGTGTAGATTCTTGTGGAGGTCTGGCAGTTGGAATAGCTGTCTACGCGTCCGGCTGTTAAGCGTGGCTCCAGTCATCAGGCAACGTGTAGATTCTTGTGGAGGTCTGGCAGGGGGAATAGAGCTGTACACACGTCTGGCTGTTAGGCGTGCTCCAATCATCACGCAAAGTGTAGATTCCTGTGTAGGTCTGGCAGGGGGAATAGCTGTCTACGTATCTGGCTGTTAGGCGTGGCTCCAGACATAGGCAAGGTCTAGTTGTCTTTCTCTGAGGGCTGCTCTGCTGATCAGTACAACGCTGCTCTTAAGGCCGTACTAGATAAGCATGCCCCCGCCTCCAGGCGCAGGGTGTCCTCAAGGGGGCTGACTCCGTTGTTCGGCCTTCTTGGTAATGAGCTTCTCCAGGCCAAGAGAGATCGACATCGTGCAGAGAGAGAGTGGAGGCGGTCTGGTTTGACTGTGTACGAACAGTTGTACAAGGAAGCCAGGACTTTCGTGACCTTCATTGTTCAAAAAGCTAAGTCTATGTTTTACACTACTCAGATCGCTCAAGCAGACAGACAGACAGACAGACAGACAGACAGACAGACAGACAGACAGACAGACAGACAGACAGACAGACAGACAGACAGACAGACAGACAGGCAGTCTGCAATGCATGAAACCTGACTGTCGGTCATTTCGACGGTAGTTGACGACGATATTTCGACCACATCAAGAGGTGGACTAAATCCGTAGTTGCCAACTATTTGCACAATTAAATGGCGGACCTGTCTACGGTTCGCACAGAAAACGCTGTATTGTGGGATACTAGAAACCCATCCAAAGAAAATGTAAGCCATGAACAGCATTAATTTATCAAAGCTGTATGTTGAATGCATCAATAGGTCGTGAAAGCTCCTACATTTTACAAATGGAAATGCAGGTCGACGCATCTACACGCCGAAGCATCTGTTGACATTGTGTACAAAGCTAGTGTTGTCTGATGCCATGAAAACGATACATTTAAATTGCATCTGTGTTATGAAAACACTGTTCAGATTAAATTGCTTTATTTTTGTAATTGAGAAAATGTGTGTCGATGTACGCCAGGGTTTCACGAGTTTGGTGGGAAAAGTGCGAGCTGAGGCTGGAGCGAGAGCGTAAAATCATGTCAACACAAAAGATGACAGCGTTCACGTGTGTGTTTGATCGGCAACTGCAACGAAGGATATGGGACAAATGATGACAGCGTTCACGTGTGTGTTTGATCGGCAACTGCAACGAAGGATATGGGACAAATGATGACAGCGTTCACGTGTGTGTTTGATCGGCAACTGCAACGAAGGATATGGGACAAATGATGACAGCGTTCACGTGTGTGTTTGATCGGCAACTGCAACGAAGGATATGGGACAAATGATGACAGCGTTCACGTGTGTGTTTGATCGGCAACTGCAACGAAGGATATGGGACAAATGATGACAGCGTTTACGTGTGTGTTTGATCGGCAACTGCAACGAAGGATATGGGACAAATGATGACAGCGATCACCGTGTGTGTTTGATCGGCCACTGCGACGAAGGATGTGGGACAAATGATGACAGCGTTCACGTGCTGTGTTTGATCGGCAACTGCAACGAAGGATATGGGACAAATGATGACAGCGTTCACGTGTGTGTTTGATCGGCAACTGCAACGAAGGATATGGGACAAATGATGACAGCGTTTACGTGTGTGTTTGATCGGCAACTGCAACGAAGGATATGGGACAAATGATGACAGCGTTCACGTGTGTGTTTGATCGGCAACTGCAACGAAGGATATGGGACAGAGTGTCAACCACAAGAATCCGTGTGATTCATTTGATAATGGAGAAATATACAATATATTTATATTTCATTGCCATAAGATATTGGAAACTGCAGATGAGTTTCACAAGGACTTGCATGCGCACATAATGCGTTATCTGCCAACAGGCAGACAACGGCCAAAGACGCTTGCACGTGCGCACTCAGAGGGGAATCCCGGGATTCACCCAGTTAGTTACTACGTCACAACGTTTCGTTGGCAACTTCGAAGTCGGATCCAAGTCGACTTTCATGCATCGTAGGGACCAGACTTCGATAGTTGCTAACTTCAAGTTGGCAACTGAACCGTCGTTACCAACTATTCTGGTCAGCTTTCTTGCATCACAACTGAAGGCGGGAGTACGATATGTTGTAAGACAGTGACTGAAATGTCTCCTCTTGCTATCAAATGAATGAAACCACTGCACGTTCAAGTCCCTCTTCCTCTTGGCACATCATGCATTTTTGAGTGGCTTGAATGTTCAACAAGGAATGCTGTACAGCGTTTACATTCTGGTTCAAAATGCGTATCTTATATTTAGCATGGACGGACTTACAAATCATGGCACCTCCTCAATGCCCAAACCCTTCCTTGTTTCTGCTTTAATTGAGATGTTCATTCAGGTGCTTTATCTCTTTGTTTTACTTCTGTAAGTCCAAAATGAAATACGTAAGAAATGCAAACCTTCTTCTTCTTATTCTTTGTGTGGGATAGTGACATGTTTGGGAATATATATTTGACAAACCATCATACTAATCATTTGCTTTTATTATGTACAGACACCAACATAGTATCATTTAATAAGATCACATATAATCCTTCACAAGTGGAATTTCCTTGTCA
>JAWQFJ010011116.1:135000-162500 GCA_034096865.1 Theodoxus fluviatilis
TTTATCTGGGAGGTCTACCCAGATTAGCTCCCTTTGCTGTCGACCAGTTAAGATTAGGCAAACAGTGACTCATGTTAATCCTCCTAAAACTAATTTTAGGATAAAAATTACCTGTTGCTAAAATCACCATTTTTCGTTTGCTATATAGAGCCGGTCATACAAACGAAAATTTAGGATAAAACCGTCTTTAGCAATTTTCTCCGAAGTGGAAAATGTATGTTTAAAAACCAGAAAGTGTTCTCACATTCTCAGCAGTTATAATAAACTCTTAAACTGCAAGACTAACATAGCGTGCAATTCTGTTTTGTTTTTTCGGTAATCAGCTACGATTACGAAATTCATTCAGGTTGATTTTCTTAGGGATGAAACGTGACAGCAATTGCCTCTTTAAATCATCCAGTCAACATGTATTTGTGATTGTCCTCTACAATCAGGATTTTCTCAAATTCACTTACGTCTAATGAAGATTTTGCATGTTACCACGTGTAAAATATACTAATAAATGCTATAAAAAGATCTGGAGGGGAAAACTTCATTCATTGCCTTGTGTTGTACTACGAAAAGTATCGCTCATCTGAGAAGTGAAAATGATCACGGGTTTTCTACCTGTTTCCGTTTGATGTGTATCACCAGAGTGGTTGGAGAACACCCTTACCCCCCAGCCGTATCCATCAGAAGACATGTCGCACCAGAGAGCAATGCTTGGCTCCCCTTCTCGAGCCAGCTTGTAAGTGCTAGAGTTCGTCATTCCGGCGTCTCTGTACTCCTGACAGGATTTCTTACCTAGCAGCGAAAGCAATTGTTAATATAGTAAAATTGATGGAAGGTTGTGGAAGCTCTTTTAAGGACGATATGTTTGTGTCTTTGGCACGCCATAGAAGTCACAGTCAATAATTCGACCCGAATCAATAGGATGTAAAGTTCTGTCTCATAGGTAACCTTTCAGCATATTCTCGTAGATGAAAATGTAAAATATGCAGGGTCTCTATTTTTCAACATGTCTTAGTGTACCTCCCCAGAGGTTATGGTAAGAAGAGAGAGAGAGAGAGCGATAGAGAGAGAGAGTGAGAGAGAGAGATACACAGAGAGAGAGACAGAGAGAAAGAGACAGAGAGAGAGAAAGACAAAGAGAGAGAAAGACACAGAAAGAGAGAGAGAAAGACAGAGAGAGAGGGGGGAACGAGAGAGAGAGTGAGAGAGAGAGAGAGAAAGAGACAGAGAGAGAGAAAGACAGAGAGAGAGAAAGTCACATGAAAGAGAATGAGAATCGTAGGGGCAAGGGGAGAAAGTGAACATGTCGTCGTTTTATCTTTAACACTCATTTTCATTGAAATCAATTGAACATTGAAACTTTCCTCGATGATTTTTTGTTTCTTATATCAGCAATCAGGGAGAGACATTGAAATAATCGTCATTTCATTTTGTTCAAATCTGCACGTGTATTTGCTAAATGAAGCGTATATTTAGGAAATTTGCGCTACTTGTACACTGCCTTACTTTTATGTTATGTTGCATATATAAAAGTTACATACGTCTCTTCAGGATGAAGTAATGTGTATTGAATACGTTTCACTAGTTAACAGCAAATCAAACTGTTTAGAATACAATTAATTCCTCATACAAGCCAATAAACAACAATAAAGTTGATCAAGGAATAAATCATCACAGATAGTGTTAAAATGAATTTTTCTATGTAGATGCTTTTCTAAGAACAAGAGGGTTAACCTTTCACAGCAGAGAACGTATGACGCCTATGCAGAGTGTGTCTGTCAAAGTACTCACGAAGTTTCTGTTGGGCATCAAGGGAACTCAAATTCACCAAAAGTACAGCAACGAAGATGAACATCCGTGACATGTCTTCCAGCTCAGTGATTTCAGCCTTGAAGGGGAATAAAAATCACTCACTTTAGCAGGCATGTCAACATCTTGAGGGAGTCTTGGAAACAAAAACAAGTACTTTTGTCATATTTACTAGAATGAACAGCCCAACCTAACCAGTCAGTTTTCGGTATTCGAAGATGGAATTATTTGCCAAATATGTATTCTATTCTAAGGTATGTGATATGGGTCAAGGTAGTCATTTTATTTTGAACTGTGGACTTTCTATTTGTCAGTCAACCTACTGATAACGGCAGTTCTGACAGGCTAACCTATCACTACCACGACTGTGTTTGAAAGTCTCAAATGAAACGTTTACAATTTATTGCATATGTGGCAAGATGGATGATATTGACACGTATTTACACAAAAATGTACACGCAACAATGTAGTGTCCAATGATTTGACAAAGCTGAGCCAAATGAGCAAACTTATCTGAAGAAAATCGCGACTGTTTCCTGAATTGACGTGCCCCTTACTGTCATAGTCCAGCATACAAGTATGTATGTGGCTTATTGATCAGTAAGTTGGTAGATCAGTGTAAGAAGGCCACATGGTAAAGGTACCCTTGCAAATTATTAACTGCATTTATTGCGTTCACCGCAAACGGGTTCTAGACGAATTCTTCCCTGCAAGATATATATGATATATTTAATGTATTTGCAGTGACGATTGTGAATAAAATGCATTTAACTCTCATCATCATCATCATCATCATCATCATCATCATCATCATCATCATCATCATCATCATCATCTTAATCATCATCATCATCATCATCATCATCATCATCATCATCATCATCATCATCATCATCATCATCGTCGTCGTCGTGGTCGTCGTCGTAGTCGTAGTTGTCGTCGTTGTCGTCGTAGTCGTCGTAGTCGTAGTCATCGTCGTCGTAGTAGTAGTCATCATCGTCGTCGTTGTCGTCGTCGTAGTCGTCGTAGTCGTAGTCATCGTCGTAGTCGTCGTAGTCGTAGTCATCGTCGTCGTAGTAGTAGTCGTCGTAGTAGTAGTAGTAGTAGTCGTCGTCGTCGTAGTCGTAGTCGTAGTCGTAGTCGTCGTCGTCGTCTTCGTCGTCGTCGTAGTCGTCGTCTTCGTAGTTGTCTTCATCGTAGTCGTCGTCTTCATCGTCTTCGTCGTCCTTCTCGTCTTCGTCGTCCTTGCCGTTCTTGTCGTCGTCCTTGTCTTCGTCGTCATCAACATTATCATCATTATCATCATTTTCATCATTGTCGTCGTCGTCGTCATCGTCGTCACCGCCACCGCCACCGCCTTCGTGATCGCCATCACCACCACCTTCACCACCACCATCACCACCACCACCACCATCATCATCACCACCACCATCACCACCACCATCACCACCACCATCACCACCTTCACCACCACCACCACCACCATCACCACCACCTCCACCACCACCACCACCACCACCACCACCACCACCACCACCATCATCACCACCATCATCACCACCACCGCCATCATCACCACCATCATCACCACCACCACCACCACCACCACCACCACCACCACCACCATCATCACCACCATCATCACCACCACCACCACCACCAGCATCATCATCATCATCATCATCATCATCATCATCATCATCATCATCATGCATCACACAGTAGAAACTAATACCTACTTTGAGTAATCCCTCTGGTGGTCTGAAAGAGATGCAGAAGTATGGCTGCCCCAACCCAGCTACAACACGAACTTGGCCTGCAGGAAAAATCTATAAAAGCAAGACGGAGACTCAGAGGAGCACCCTTCAACAAACAGCTGTCGCAATGTCAAGGACTGTAAATGTAAGGGAAGAAGGGAAGTGAAAAGAAAGATACCATGTAGACTGTTAAATGCACAAACAGAAGTGCAACTCACAGGGCTGATCGCACTAGATCCTAGGCTTCGCAGAAAAACCTGAAGCAATTATCAAACATCGAAGGGGCAGCTAACTCACTCACAACCAGGCAGTTACAAGACTTATTCCCCAAAGCTGTTATTTAAGGTGAATGAATGGATAGACAGCTGTATGATCATTACATTTATCAAGGGACGGAGCAAGGGATAATTAACATATATTCCGTCTATTCTACTTTAGGTAAGAAAAACTAACATGTGTTATGCATTCAAGACTGTAAGCGTATATAACGTTTGAGAATACTGACATTTAAGGAAATTGTCAACAACTCGTGACAATTACAAAGTTAGCTGACAACAATTCATACCGTCTCTATCAAATTAGGAGGCTTCAATGGTAAATTTGGTTGGCTGAGTTGTTACAAAATTAAGTGTTTTCATTTGTTTAGCAATTCTGAATAGATGATGTTCATTACAACTATACGATTTATGTCTGATTCAAAACTCACTGCATTTCATATCGAATATTGTACAAAAAGACACAATTGGCAGTGGTACGTCACCTGAGTCAAGACATAGAAGGCCCGAACAGAATGTGTTGACGCCCAGGATGCTCGACATTTTCTGTCAAGGTCGTTCTTAAAACCGGGCGAAAACTCCGGTCATGAATCCGATTTGGAGTTTGCGGTGTGTTTCCAGGCCGGACCAACCTACCACCTTTTCGGTTTGCAGTATTTCAGCAATTCCATATCAAAGGTTTACATGCGTTTACCGTTATAACACTCTTACGGGACAACATAATCATACACATCGCGGGAAGGGGGGGGAGGTTATGGGTTGCGAGGGAATGGTTGCTGGACGAGGGGGGGGGGGGGGGGGATGGCAACTAATGGGAAGGGACTAGACAACAATAGAACAAAGTAAAAATGCATTACAACACAGGAAAGGATAATACAATGGTTTAATCCTGCTTTGATATAAAGCGTACAGTCATTCCCACATATCACTTATGGAGCTTGTACTATTTTAAATACTCTTATAAACAAATCAAGGTCAATACATGGAGTCTTCCTTGCAAATAGAGAAGACATGAAAGAGGTTTGAACACTTCTCTTCAAACTGGACTTAAATAAAGAAGCTTCTGTGTGGAGGGCTAACAGATGGAGCGCCACCATTGAGGTGTCCATGCCTCTGTCATGAGGACGAGAGCAAAAGAGACATGCAACAGGCATCTACTGATCCCAACACCTGAAAGGGACGAGCGGAGGACAGAGAGGCCTGATGCTTGGCTGTAGGAATGGAGGTACTGAAACCAGGCAGAAGGACCGGGACAACTCCAAGCTTGTCTTTGACTGCTTCAGAAGAGACTGCCACTCCGGAATTGAGCGCCTGAGCTACTCCATACAGTAAAAGATAAACGTGTGGTTTGATATGTAGACATGTCATCTTTGTCTAGATCTCTAACCCCTTTATAGTTTACCTCCAGATGAAAGGGCCGCTTGATCAATCCTTCACTGACATCAGATGAGAATATTACTATCAGTGACAGACACAGAAACCAAACGGCCACGTACCAGCACCCAATCCACTCCTTGGAGAGTATTACAACTCGATACTCGCTCATGGAAGCATACTTATGTTAATCGTGCAACATGTGCCATCAATGCCCTTACAGCTACCCGGTTTTATTCATGAATGAGGAGAAACAATGTGAGTTAAGCGCTTTACTCAAGGATGCAACTCTGGAAACCTCGAAGCTTTGATAGCTGCACCCAGCAGCCGCAAACAACTGCAGGTCAAGCGCGCTGACCACTTGGCCACAGAAACCCACGTACCAGAGTAGCCGAGAAGAAAGCTGCCAAGCATCTTACAAAGGAGATGAAGACCGGCAAAGCATTCATTATTGAGTGGCTTGAATGTTCAACAAGGAATGATGTACAGCGTTTTCATTCTGGTTGAGAATGCATATCTTAGACTTTGCATGAATGGACTTACAAACCTTGGGTCCTCCTCTAAGCCCAAACGATCCCTTGTTTCTGCTTTAATTGAGATGTTCATTCATGTGTGGTATCTCTTTGTTTTACTTTTGTAAATCCAAAATAAAATACGTATAAAAGATGTTCTTCTTCTTTTTATCCAATGGATGGAATGGTGCAACATGTATATTGTGCCACATATATTTGACAAACACTCATGCTCATTTCTTGTTTTATTACATGCAGACATCTACATTGTATCATTTCACAAGATCACATGTAGTCCTCCACAAATGGATTTTCCTTGACCATCCAGCCATTTGTTGGTGGAAGTTGACGTGGGCGACCTTTGCAATGGTAAGAAATATGTCTAAAAATAAAGTACATTACCTGTTGATTAAGCATGTGTTTATTCAGGGACACGATGAAATCTAATCTAATATAATCTGACATAACCTAATCTAATCTGACCTAACCCAATCTACTCTACTCTACTCTAATCAAAGCTAATCTAATCTAATCAAGGCTGATCTAATCTGATTAAGTCTAATCTAATCTGATTGAATCAGTTCACTTCAGTTCAATTCGATTTGAATAAATCTGATAAAAGTCAATTTGCATTTAATTTATTTATTGTAATATAATCATTTCAATTTGATGTAACTTTATTTACGTCTATCTGATCAAATCAAAAGTAATATTACTGTCACGACTCGAGGTTGAAATGTTTTGTTTGGAAAGAAGTTTATTATAACCAGGGAATGGGGCTTTAAACTTTTTGGTCTGCTTACCAGTTTAGCGTAATGCTTTTGATTGTTTTGCCCGTGATCTGCTTGGCGTTCTCATGTTTTGGAATAGTTAATTACATTTTTGGATGGTTAATTAAGTAACTGAGAGCCTTGTGCACGTGCTGCACGGCTATTCTGGTTTATCGCCGGGCTTTTTAATTACTTCTCATGCTTTTGGCTTATATTTCACCAATGCCAAAATTGAATTCAGTTGCTGCAGGTTAAAAGTGAGTTTGTTCATTTTCTCGTGCCGGCCTTGTGATCACACTATTTAGTAGGGATAGCATCGTGGGCTCAGACACTAGCCGCTCGGATGGCAGGGTGAGTGTTTATGGTCTCTCGTTCTCCTTCTGTTTCGTTTATGTTCCACCTCGTACGCATCGTCGGTTGTGTTGTTAAAAAGGGAGAAATAGCTATTTCTTTTCATTCGTTTATTTCAGATCCTGGCCTGGGAGTTTGTCGCCGGGCTTGGGATTTTGTGATTTGGGCTGAGGAGGTTGAAGGGTTGGTGATTTGTGCTGTGAAGGTGAAGGGTTTGAGGTTTGTGCTGTGGAGGTTGGATAGTGATTGTTGTGCTGTGGAGGTGAAGGGTTTGAGGTTTGTGCTGTGGAGGTTGGATAGTGATTGTTGTGCTGTGGAGGTGAAGGGTTAGATGTTTGTGCTGTGAAGGTTGGATAGTGATGGTTGGGAAGTGGAGGTGAAGGGTTTGACGTTTGTGCTGTGGAGGTTGGATAGTGATGGTTGGGAAGTGGAGGTGAAGGGTTAGATGTTTGTGCTGTGAAGGTTGGATAGTGATGGTTGGGAAGTTGAGTTTGAATTGTGTGATTTTTGCTGCGAAGGTGAAGTGGTGAAGGCTTGGTGATTGTTGCTGCGGCGGTGAAGAGTTTGTGATTTGTGCTTGGGAGTTGAAGGGGTAAAGGGTTTGTGATTCGTGCTGAGGTGAAGGGATGAAGAGTTTGATACGTGCTGCGGAAGTGAAGGTGTGAAGAGTTTGTGCTTTGTGCTGCAGGAGTGAAGGGGTGAAGAGTTTGTGATTCGTGCTGCGGAAGTGAAGGTGTGAAGAGTTTGTGATTTGTGCTGCAGAGGTGAAGGGGTGAAGTGTTTGTGATTGGTGCTGCAGAGGTGAAGGGGTGAAGTGTTTGTGATTGGTGCTGCAGAGGTGAAGGGATGAAGAGTTTGTGATTGGTGCTGCAGAGGTGAAGGGGTGAAGTGTTTGTGATTGGTGCTGCAGAGGTGAAGGGGTGAATAGTTTGTGATTCGTGCTGCGGAAGTGAAGGTGTGAAGAGTTTGTGATTTGTGCTGCAGAGGTGAAGGGGTGAATAGTGTGTGATTGGTGCTGCAGAGGTGAAGGGGTGAAGTGTTTGTGATTGGTGCTGCAGAGGTGAAGGGGTGAAGAGTTTGTGATTGGTGCTGCGGCGGTGTGAAGGCGTGAAGGGATTGTGATTGGTGCTGCGGAGATGAAGGGTGTGATTCGTGTCGTGGAGCAGGAAAGTCTGCATTGGTAATTGTTTCATTTGCCCCTCTGAATATTAAACCCTTTGTTATTCATTTATCTGCACTTGCGTGTTCCGTTTCGTGGACGTCATTTCCCAAGTAGCCCAGGGGTAGGAAGTGCATTCCATATTTCAGGATGAAGAGTTGTTTTCAAGCAACTACCACCTAGCAGCTCGTGACAATTACCTAATCTAAACTAATTTAATTACATTCAATGGGATCTTTTCCAGTCATTATCACTGACAAAATACAGTTTATTTTAATCAATCTAATGTAACTTAGTGCAGTTTAGTTTAGTTTAATTTGATTATTTCGTAGGCAATTAAGTTTGATTTAAATCAGTTCTATTTCATTCGTATATATTTGAGTTAGCTAAAGTGTTCATTTAATTTGTTTAATTGAGTTTTTCCAACTAATTAATTTACCTTGGTTCTAATGCTTTTAGTTGAGAGCACTTTCTTTCACATTGTTTGGCTGAACAAAAATTGCTTTGGTAAAGGTGGTTTCCTGGACAGTTTAGTACTATTTTGAATGGTGCATGTGGGTTAATGAATGCGTGCATGTGTGTGTGTATGTGTGCGTGAGTGCACGTGTGTGCGTGTGTATATGATTGTATGTGGGTTTGTGTTTGTGTGCGATTTGTGTGTTTTTGTGTGTATGCATTACTGCATGTGTGTGTGTGCGTTTACGTGTGTGTGTGTGTGTGTGTGTGTGTGTGTGTGTGTGTGTGTGTGTGTGTGAGGGCGGGGGGTGCTTGTGTCTATGTGTGTGTGTGTGTGTTTGTGTGTTTCGTGTGCGTGCCTGCCTGCCTGCCTGCGCGCGCGTGTGTGTACTCGACTTAATACAAAATAATGTGTCTGTCTCTCTGATAATCTGTCTGAATGCGTTCTGTTTCTTTTTGAGCATCTGCATGTCTACATGTGTGTGTGTGTGTGTGTGTGTGTGTGTGTGTGTGTGTGTGTGTGTGTGTGTGTGTGTGTGTGTGCTTGTCTGTGTGTATTTCTGCCTACCTGCCTGCTTGCCTGCCTGCCTGTGTATATTTATATTCGTCCGTCCGTCCGTTCGTCCGTCCAACCGCCCCATCGCCCGACCGAACGCCCTTTCCTCTGTCTGTCTGTCTTTTTCTGTCTACCAACCTGTCCCCGTGGTAGCCTACCTGCCTCCCTGCTAGTCAGTCTGCCTGACTATCTGCCTGCCTGCATGCCAGCCTTTCTGCCTCTGTGTCGCTTTGTCTGCTTTGTATTCTGCTTCGCTGTATATTTCTCTTTCTGTTCGTCCGATTTACATATATGGCTCTGTATGAAGGCAGTAAGAGTATATCTCTCCACTAGGGAACCAGTGCTGTGCCGTACGACTGTGCGTGTATTCTCCTTTTATCTTTATTTATTATGTCTCTTTAAACAGTTTGGTTTTATTAAATCAAATAATCAAAATCTCTGTAGCTTTCCTTTCATGCTTCATAAACATGTATATTTTTGCACAATAACTCCTCATTCTCTTAGCTTGGTTTTATCTTAGGTGGATATGATGTAATGAAAGTCCCCTACCTGGTCCAAACGTGTGTTGCTGGTTAGCGGATCTTCATGACACACCCCAGCAGCCTCACGAACTCTCCATTATGCCTCCAGGCATAGGGAATGCTGTGCGGGCTGGCATCGTAATGCCCATTTAGGTTTGAATTACCACAGTGATTGTGCCACCACCCTGAATCTTTAGCCCCTGCACAATTGGCATATGCTCTGTCATAGTCTAGGTCAGGTGTAGAGAACTTCATCCCACTAAAGCTCGCCATGAAGTCAGCTGAAACAGGGGGTCAAATAGACATCAATATCTGAATGGAAAACGCGCTCTGGCAGAATACCGTTTGTAATTCAGAGGAAACTTAGCAGATTGACTAGATAAAAGTAAAAAAAATGGAATAAGAAAAACACTATGCATTATTAATACAGATATTGAAGATTTGTTCTTCAGTCATCTAGAATTGATGAAATAATTAAAACTTTAGTTGTAATTGCTTAGTTCTGAGTTTGGTTATCAAAGTATGAGAAACAAACATCTTTTTAACACCAAACATGTAAAATTTTACAAACCGACAACATATATATATGTAGACGTCAACAGATATCATCTCCGGTTGAACGTTGACGTACAAGTTGCACATTATGTGCTAACCATTAGTATTCTAAGTTCACCACTTTAAAAGCTTACAGTGCATATGACAAAATTCCTGTTCTCTTAAGTTTTACTTAACAACAACGACGATGATAATGATGACGAAAATGATGAGGACGACGTCGATGACGATAATGGTGATGACGATGACGACAATGATGACAACGATGACGACGATGGAGAGACGATGGAGACGATGACGACGTTGACAACATTGAAGATGATAAAGATGAAGATAATGAGAATGATTACAATGACGAAGACGACGATACGACGGAGAAAGGGAGGGAGGGACGGCATGGGGAGTAGGAGGATCATTGTACAAAAATAGCCATTACTGTGAAAACTCACTGGTATTTCCTGTGAAACTGTTGATAGTGAGTCTGTACATATCGGTGGCATTAGCTACACGGAATTCGCCGTAATCCGCCGTTATGTTTCCATTATTGAGGGTCGTCATTTCTATTTGTAGTCTGGTCAGGCCAGAAATTGTCAGCCAATGGATGTTTTCGTTTCCTTAGAAAAAGAAGCTGATAGAAATAGTCATGCGTTCATTGCAATATGAATTCGTAATCATAGTATTAAAAAAACGTAAAATAGATGACAGGAAAAAAGTACATATTCAATAAAACCGAGTGGGCCAAAAGCGTTACAAAGTCGAATGGGCTGTATTGAGGTGGTCAACTTATACTAATCCCCCCCCCCTTTGTCTCTCTCTGTCTGTCTGCCTGTCTGTCTGTCTGTGTGTCTGTCTGTGTGTCTGTCTGTCTGTCTGTTTGCCTGTCTGTCTGTCTGTCTGTGTGTCTGTCTGTCTGTGTGTCTTCACTGTTCCTTTTTTCTTGTTTATCTTCATTTGTGTGGGCTAGGCTAACCCGAGGCCCAGTTAGCCGGTCCGTAACAACCGGAACTAAACCACATGATAAAGGAAAAATAAGTAACAGTGAAGACAATCCAGATAACATAGAAATAAGCTTAGTTAACCAAAGAGTTAAAGTGGTTGTTCATTGTGGTTATGCAGTAATGTTTGAACAACATTAAAGTGTGGGGAACTTTCTTGGCTTTATAATGCAAAGAATCTATGACCATGCTTATGGTAAAACACTTCCTGACCCATTGGTAAAAATTCATTCTTCTAATGAGGGAGTCATTCACTTATCTGTGCCTTCATTTAGCTCATTTGGAAAACTTAAAAGCAAGTCCCTCATTTGAAAGATACATACCCATTCAAACAGACAAAATAAGGTTGTGGATCACTGATGAATTGGATAATCCAATTATGTAGTGGAATGATATTTTTATTTATACAGAATCAGATAATAAAAACATCATTACGTTTATCAAATGTACTCACTACGTTTTTAAAATGTATTTGTACTAAGTATAACAGATGTTTCAAACAATCCTATTCTTAAATAGTTCTGGGCAGCAATGCCAAAACTTTACCACCTATTTTAGAGAAAACTTTGTTCTAGACCCAAGCAAGCAATACAAGATAGCTCTAATCAGTGCTGCTCTCTGCTATTCATGGTTCAACGTGACAGAAAAAAACAACACAGTTACATATATCGAAAATGGGCAGGCAATTGAACCAAATTGCAACACTTTACGAACAAAAATAATTTTGCAGTCTGGTTTCATAATTGATTTCACAAGGCACAATGCACTACAGGAAATTTTTGGATTTGACTGCAGATTTGTTAGAGAATCTGGAGATGGAGACAGAGCAGTAAAAATAACCACAATTAACAGCTTTTTAATCAGGTGTTCACTGGTCAAAGGATCCTATATCAATGGGACCTCTTCAGATGTGTTTTGTGCCTTTGACCCTTATTGTTCTCCAGGAATATTTCTCCATATTTCCTCAAACCAACCAATCTACTTACCTATTATTCAATCTAATATCATGTCAGCTATCACAATAAGAATCACTGATCAATCAGGAAATTTTGTAGACTTTAGAGGTGACATAGGAACCTTTTTTGTCTTTAAAGGAAATCTAACTTATTATATAGATGAGGTATAATTATTATTTGAAATGGAAAGTTGTTGGAGTTCAAATCCTAGGTCAAATTTTCAATCTTGCCCAAAAAAAAACTTTCTCTTCTGGAACAAAGATTCTCACTGAAAAATTACCATTTGCAAAGCAACTTGCTTCAAATACGGCAATGACCATTGCAGAATCACAAGCTAAATGGCTTGGGGACAAGGCAGTTTCAAGTATTGTAATAATAATAATAATAATTTTTTTATTTGTAAGGCGCACTTCCTCCACACAGTCAAAAAAGTACATGGTGAAGCTCTAGGCGCACACACACACAAAAACACACACACATTATCATACAGTTTTGAGCCTGGACATGAAACGCACATACGCACGTTATAATACAACATGCATCCTACACGTGAAGAAACACACACACGCATTATATACAAACATGAGCTGAAACGGAGGTACCTCGGTCAACACAACTCCAAGTCGAAAAGAATAATATGTGCTAAACTCTGGATTACTTATACTAATTCATGATAAACAAGAGCTATAGCTTTATTTCGTTTTTATTCCTTTTGGTTAGGAAATGAGCGTATAACAGCATTAGATGGTGATGTTCAACTTATGCCAGTCCTGACTACATGAAGCATTTTAACGTTTGTCTGTACGATAGGGTAACTAATTGCACATTGTTTTTGGAGAAATTAAAATTTTCCCTAAAAAATGTGTTCAGTTAGTATGCAAGAAATAGTTCTGAAAGCACTATGTTAATGGGGGAATGGATTTCATAAAACGATTCAGGCTAAGATATCATCTCCTCTGCAAAACAAATGATTTTGTGGTTATGACATAAATCCGGTGTGATACAGCTCTGAGCAGTTGTATTCATGTTTGCACAGTTGTGAATATTTAATATATCATAATGATGTGATGATGCATGTAAAGCTATAGTAAGCGGCGGCAGTGCGTGTGTTATGAAATGTGG
Organism: Theodoxus fluviatilis; assembly: GCA_034096865.1. Lineage (NCBI taxonomy): Eukaryota > Metazoa > Mollusca > Gastropoda > Cycloneritida > Neritidae > Theodoxus > Theodoxus fluviatilis. The sequence continues at coordinate 148,160 of JAWQFJ010011116.1, forward strand.
TAAATTATTGTCAGCTTAGTTTATTGGCATATTGTATATTGTAGATAAGATGGATGTGAAAGGTAGTAGCCGTAAATACCTTTTTTGGTTTTGCTTTGGAAGGTCGTTCAACGTCTACGACGGGCCAAAACAAAAGCAAAAAGTATTTCCATGAACTTCTTTTTCCCTTCCAACTTCCTACAATATATACTAGTTCCTGGCAGTCCACCCCCCAGTGCTGTCCCTTCTTGCATGAGCACACGGTCAGCCCCTCAGTCGCTACTCGCTTGTTGAAACCATGTCTTTGACAGACGGAAATATGCGATCATGCTTTAGGGTTGGACGATATGCAAGTCGCAGAGCCGTCATTCTGTCCCAACTTCAAGAACACCTTCTAGCCAACGGCCTGCTTGACACGTTCCAGTCCGCCTACAAGAAAAACCACTCCACTGAAACTGCTTTACTTCACATCTCTGACCTCCTGCTCTCCTCCGCCGACAATAAAGAAACCTCTGTCCTTGCGCTGTTGGACCTGTCCGCTGCGTTTGACACTATTGATCATTCTATCCTTATTTCTCGTCTCTCTTCTACCTTTGGCATCTCTGGTTCAGCTCTTACCTGGTTCTCATCCTACCTATCTGACCGCAAACAAACTGTCTCTGTCAATGGCCTTCTTTCTTCTCCCAGAGCACTCAAGTACGGAGTCCCTCAGGGCTCGGTGCTTGGGCCAGTTCTGTTCACACTCTATACTCTGCCCCTTTCTGACATCATCAAAGCCCACAACTGCAATTTTCACAAATATGCTGACGACACCCAGCTTCAAGACTCCGCTCCTCCTCGTGACCTGTCTATCATTCTCCACAACTTATCTCTCTGCATTTCCTCCATCAAAGACTGGATGCTCCAAAACAAACTCTGCCTGAATGACAGCAAAACTGAATCCCTCTGTGTGGGTTCTCAGAAGTCACTGTCTCTTGTTTCTGATCACTTTTTGGAGGTGGGTGGGACTGAAATTCCATTTCAAAAGTCTGTTAGGGATCTGGGTGTTTTGATTGACTCAACACTCTCAATGCATGAACAAATCAGTCAGATTTGCCGCTCCTGCAACTTCCAACTGAGAAAGATCTCCTCTGTCCGTAGCTTTCTCACACAAGAGGCTGTCATTCAGCTTGTCACTTCCTTCATTCTAAGCCGTCTCGACTACTGCAACTCCCTGCTTGCAGGACTACCATCCAAACAAATCTCTCGCCTTCAGCGGGTTCAAAACAACGCTGCCCGTCTCATTTTCAGAAAATCCAAGAGAACACATGTTACCCCTCTTTTCATGAAACTCCACTGGCTTCCTGTTGAGTACAGGATCCAGTACAAACTCGCCACTCTCGCCTTCCGTTGCTTTGATGGAACTCTGCCGCCCTATCTCTCATCTCTTCTTCAGATCTACCAACCCTCTCGCTCTCTCCGCTCAGGCTCCGAAAAACTTCTCTGCAAACCTAAAACCACCACCAAATCCTTTGGCCAGAGATCCTTTCACTTTCAAGCACCTTCTGTCTGGAATGCTCTGCCGTCATCTCTCCGTGGCATCACTTCTCTTCCTTCCTTCAAATCTAACCTCAAGACCCATTATTTCCGTAGAGCTTTTTCAGTGTAGTGCCCCTAGGGCCCGACTGCTTCCTGAGAACAGTTAGTGCATTGTACATATCTGTATAAACTGTTTGTTTTGTTTTGTTTTTTCGTCTGTATGAATGTTGACTGAATGTCTGGTTTGTGTTTCTGTGTTTTTTTATATCACCTGCTTTTCATCTTTGTTTCTCTTACCTTGATGTATATTACTTTCATATACATTCCTATTGTGTGTTTTTTTTCTTCTATTTTCTTTTTCTTTTTTTTTCTTTTTTTAGGCGCTTTGAGTCTCACTGTGTGGGAGTATTGCGCGGTATAAAAGTGATTTATTATTATTATTATTTATCCCTGTGACGGCAAAAATCTGGATTTAAATATATTGGGTATATTGCATATACTGTATTAATCATATATTGCAAGGAATTGCGAATATTGTTTGTATTTGCAATGGGCCGATGGCCTGTGCAGTAAAGTTTAGTTCAGTTCATCTCTCTCTCTCTCTGTGTCTCTCTCTCTCTCTCTCTCTCAGACACAAACACACACCCGCTTACATAAACGTACCCACACCTTAAATCATAAATGTAAATCATTTATCACTTCAAAATAATATGTTGCAGAGTAAGCTAACCAATATTTTTTTCAATCATTCGTTACTCACCGAGCCAATAAGCTCCATTAAATAATCCAAACCCATTTGCATAAGCATGCCAGTTTCGATTAAAACCGACGAGCCAATGTGGTACTCGGCGCTGGATAACCTGCAACAACGATGCAAAAAATGAAGAGTAGGAACACAGAAAAGCCAACCAGTTCAACGACGTGGTACATGTATTTTCTTTTCATTGTATACTAGTTTGCAGACTTTCGTCTTGCTTGTTATACCGTTGCACAAATCTGGTAAGTAGTGACACTGGCTGTAAATATTCAACATACCTCAGATACTGACGCTATTGTTTCACCATTTGTAAGATACATTATGTTTGATGAGATATATCGATTGCTAAAATAACCCTTTTACTTTTACTATATAGAGCTGGTCATGCACATGGAATTCGTGGACAAAACAGTCCTTAGAGGTTTTCTGGAAAGTGTAAAATCTGTTAAAAACCCGAAATAGTTTTCACCACCTCCACAGTTATATTTACCCTTTTAACTGCAACATTAACACCGTGTGCATTTTTGTTTTCTATTATCGGTAATCAGCATCGATTACAAACTTCATTCAGATTTTTTTTCTTTGGAATAAAAGTTGACAAACATTACTTATATAAGTTATTTAGTCTGCACGTATGTGTGATTGTCCTCTACAATCAGAATTCTCTCAAATTCGCCGACGGCTAATGACAAGTTTCATGTATCACATGTAAAAGGCACTGACAAATGACAGAAAAGGATTTGGAGGGAAAACGTCATGCCTTGTGTTGTATTACGAAGAGTGATGTTCATCTGTGAAATGAAAAGTATCACGGGTTTTCTACCTGAATCCGTTTGATGTGTAACACAAGAATGGTTGGAGAGCACTCTTACCGCCCAGCCGTATCCATCAGAAGACATGTCGCACCAGAGAACAAGGTTTGGCTCCCGATCTCGAGCCAGCCTGTAAACGCCAGACTTCGTCATTCCGGCGTCTCTGTACTCCTGGCAGGATTTCTTACCTAGCAGCGAAAGCAATTGTTGATATAGTAAAATTGATGAAAGGTTGGGAAGCTCTTTTAAGGACGATATGTTTGTGTCTTTGGCACATCATAGAAGTCACAGTCAATAATTCGACCTGAATCAATAGGATGTGAAGTTTTGTCTCATAGGTAACTTTGTAGGAATTCCTCGTAGATGAAAACGTAAAATATGCAGGGTCTCTCTTTTTCAACTTGACTTAGTGTACCTCCCCAGAGATTATGTTCAGAAAAGAGAGAAAGAGAGAAAAAGAAAGAAAGATAAAGAAAGAGAGAAAGAAAGATAAGAAGAGATAGAAAGTAAGATAAAGAGAGAGATAGAAAGTAAGATAAATAGAGAGAGATAGTGAGATAAAGAAAGAGAGAAAGAAAGAGAAAGAGCGAGAGAAAGAAAGAGAGAGAAAGAAAGAGAGAGATAGAGAGAGAGAGAGAGAGAGAGAGATAGGTAGGGGCAAGGGGAGAAAGGGAACACGTTCACCTTTGATGTTTAACACTCCAAAGCATATGAAATAATTATATTTCCTTCCATTGAAATCAATTGAACCTTGGACTTTTCATCAGCATTCAGGGAGAGACACTGAAAAGACCGTAATCTCGTTTGGTGAAAATCTGTACGTGTATTTGCTAAATAAGGCATGTACTTTGGAAATGTGCGCTAATTGTACATGCCTTACTTTTGTGTCAGGTTGCATCCTCGTGATTGGAGCACGAATATGCTCAAATGCAGATACGCATACACACACACACTCACACATACACACACATATACACACTCACACATACATACACACACACTCCCACATACACACACATACAAAACACACAAACACACACACACACGCGCATATATATATATATATATATATATATATATATATATATATATATATATATATATATATATATATATATATATATATATATACTAGCCGCTTCGCGCCTAGGCACTGTGCAAAACGCCAAAGCCACATACAAAGCCAAATTCTTCAGCCGCCATTTTGTTTTTCTCATTACGTAACCATTATAACCCCAAAAAATCGTTCACAGATCTTCATCATTTGACTTTACCTACCCACACACCAAATTTCGGTCAAATATTTGAGTTTTAAGCGGCCATCTTGTTTGTGCTCACTTCCGGTTACCATGGCAACACCATTTTTAATCCCACCATGACCTGACCCCAGCGCACACCTAACCCCATACCAAGTTTTAAGTTGATGGGAACTCCTGTGTCTCAGGCGGCTTCGCCACCTTCGACACAGTCGTCCAAATTCTTCAGACGCCATTTTGGTTTTTCTTGTTACGTAACCATGATAACCTAAAAATTTGTTCACAGATCTTCATCATCTGACTTTACCTACCCACACACCAAATTTCGGTCAAATCGGAGCACTTTGAGTTTTCGGCGGCCATCTTGTTTGTGCCCACTTCCGGTTACCATGGCGACACCATTTTTTTTACCCCACCATGACCTGACCCCGAGGCACACCTAACCCCATACCAAGTTTTAAGTCGATGGGAACTCCTGTGTCTCGGGCTGCTTCGCCGCCTTCGACACAGTCGTCCAAATTCTTCAGCCGCTATCTTGTTTTTCTCGTCACGTAACGATGGTAACCAAACAATTTGTTCACAGATCTTCATCATTTGACTGTACCTACCCACACACCAAATTTCGGTCAAATTGGAGCACTTTGAGTTTTCGGCGGCCATCTTGTTTGTGCCCACTTCCGGTTACCATGGCAACTCCATTTTTTTTAACCCCACCATGACCTGACCCCGGCCAACACCTAACCCCACACCAAGTTTCATCTACCCACGCACCAAATTTCGGTCAAATCGGAGCATTTTGAGTTTTTGGCCGCCATCTTGTTTGTGCCCACTTCCGGTTGCCATGGCGACACCGTATTTTTAACCCGACGTTGACCTGACCCCGGTCCACACCTAACCCCATACCAAGTTCCAAGTCGATGGGAATAAAACTGTGGAAACGTATAAGTGTCACACACACACACACACACACACACACACACACACACACACACACACACACACACACACACACACACACACACACACACACACACACACAGACAGCGAAAATATATATGTACAGATATATTTATATATATATATAAATCCGTCTTCAGGATGAAGTAGTGTGTATTGAATTGTGAATTGTATGGAGCATATGCAGAATGTGTCTGTCAAAATACTCACGAAGTTTCTGTTTGGTTTCAAGGGAACTCAAATTCACCAAAAGTACAGCAACGAAGATGAACATCCGTGACATGTCTTCCAGTTCAGTGACTTCAGCCTCGAAGGGGAATAAAAAAGCACTCATTTTATCAGGCATGTCAGCATCTTCAGACAGTCTTGGAAACAAAAACTTGTACTTTTGTCATATTTACTAGAATCAACAGCCCAAACCTAACCAGTCAGTTTTCGGTATTTGAAGATGGAATTATTTGTCAAATATGCATTCTATTCTAAGTCATGTGATATGGGTCAACGTAGTCATTTTATTTTGAACTGTGGACTTTCTATTTGTCAGTCAACCTACTGGTAACGGCAGTTCTGACAGGTTAACCTATCAGTACCACGACTGTGTTTGAAAGTCTCAAATCAAACGTTTACAATTAATTGCAGATGTGGCAAGATGGAGGATATTGACACGTATTTACACACAAATGTACACGCAACAATGTAGTGTCCAATGATTTGACAAAGCTAAGCCAAATGAGCAAACTTATATGAAGAAAATTGCGGCTGTTTTCTGAATTGACATGCCCCTTACTGTCATAGTCCAGCTTACGAGTATGTATGTATATTATAGATCAGTAAATTGGTAGATCAGTGTAAGAAGGCCACAGGGTAAAGCTACCCTTGCAAATTTAAAACTGCATTTATTGTGTTGACTGCAGAAGGGGTTCTAAACGAATACTTTTCTGCAAGCTATATATGATATATCTAATGTATTTGCAGTTATGATAATGAATACCATGCATTATATCTTATATCACCACCACCACCATCATCATCATCATCATCATCATCATCATCATCATCATCATCATCATCATCATCATCATTATCATCATTATCGTTGTCGTGGTAGTCGTCTTCGTAGTCGTCGTAGTTGTAATCGTGGTCTTCGTCGTCTTCGTCGTCCTTGTCGTTTTCGACATCGTCTTGATCAATATCATTATCGTCGTCGTAGTCATCATCATCATCATCATCATCATCATCATCATCATCATCATCATCATCATCATCATCATCATCATCATCATCATCATCAATCATCATCATCATCATCATCATCATCATCATCATCATCATCATCATCATTATCATCATCACCATCATCATCATCAATCATCAATCATCATCAATCATCAATCATCAATCATCAATCATCAATCTTCAATCTTGAATCATCAATCTTCAATCATCAATCATCAATCATCAATCATCAATCTTCAATCTTGAATCATCAATCTTCAATCATCAATCATCAATCATCAATCATCAATCAATCAATCATCAATCATCATCAATCATCATCAATCATCATCAATCATCATCAATCATCATCAATCATCATCAATCATCATCAACCATCATCAACCATCATCAATCATCATCAATCATCATCAATCATCATCAATCATCATCAATCATCATCAATCATCATCAATCATCATCAATCATCATCAATCATCATCAAGCATCATCAATCATCATCAATCATCATCAATCATCAATCATCAATCATCAATCATCATCAATCATCATCAATCATCATCAATCATCATCAATCATCATCAATCATCAACAATCATCATCAATCATCATCAATCATCATCAATCATCATCAATCATCATCAATCATCATCAATCATCATCAATCATCATCAATCATCATCAATCATCATCAATCATCATCAATCATAATCAATCATCATCAATCATCATCAATCATCATCAATCATCATCAATCATCATCAATCATCATCAATCATCATCAATCATCATCAATCATCAATACTCAATCATCAATCATCATCAATCATCATCAATCATCATCAATCATCATCAATCATCAACAATCATCAACAATCATCAACAATCATCATCAATCATCATCAATCATCAACAATCATCAGCATCATCATCATCATCATCACCATGCACCACACAGTAGAAACTAATACCCACTTTGAGTAATCCCTCTGGTGCTCTGAAAGAGATGCAGAAGTATGGCTGCCCCAACCCAGCTACAACACGAACTTGGCCTGCAGGAAAAATCTATAAAAGCAAGACGGAGACTCAGAGGAGCCACCCTCCAACAAACAGCTGTCACAATGACAAGGACTGTAAATGTAAGGGAAGAAGGGAAGTGAAAAGAAAGATATAGTGGGAACAGTTCAATACACAAACAGAAGTGACGTTCAAAGAAAGGGCTGATCACAAAAGATCCTACGCTTCACATACAAACCTGAAGTTATTATCGATAATCGAAGGGGCAGCTAACTCACTCACAACCAGGCAGTTACAAGACTTATTCCCCAAAGCTGTTATTTAAGGTGAATGTCTGAATGGATAGACAGCTGTATGATTATTACATTTATGAAGGGACGGTGCAAGGGATAATTAACATATATTCCGTCTATTCTAGTGTAGGTAAGAAAAAACTAACATATGTTATGCATTCAAGACTGTAAGCGTATATTACGTTTGAGAATACTGACATTTAAGGAAATTGTCAACAACTCGTGACAATTACAACGTTAGCTTACAACAATTCAAACCATCTCTATCAAATTTAGAGGCTTCAATGGTAAAGTTGGTTGGCAGAGTGGTTACAAAATTAAGTGTTTTCATTTGTATGGCAATTCTGAATAGATGATGTTCATTGCAGCCATACTATTTATGTCTCATTCAAAACTCACTACATTTCATATCGAGTATATTGTACAAAAAGACACAATTGGCAGTGGTACGTCACCTGTGTCAAGACATAGAAGGCCCGAACAGAATGTGTTGACGCCCAGGATGCTGGACATTTTCTGTCAAGGCCGTTCTTAAATCCGGGCGAAAACTCCGGTCAGGAATCAAATTTGGAGTGTGCGGTTTGTTTCCAGGCCGGACCAACGAACCACCTTTTTTCGGCTAGCGGTATTTCAGCAATTCCATATCAAAGGTTTACATGCGTTTCCCGTTATAACAGTCTTACGGGACAACATGAGCATACACATCGCGTGAAGGGGGGAAGGGTGCGTGAAGTGGGAGGTTATGGGTTGCGAGGGGGATGGGGTTGCTGGGGAGGCGGGGGCGGCAACTGATGGGAAGGGACTAGACAAAAAATCGAACAAAGGAAAACTGCATTACAACACATGAATTTTCTTTTAAATCCTGCTTTGATATAAAGCGTACAGCCATTCCCACCTATCACTCCAGGAGCTTGTACTATTTCAAATACTCTTATAAACAAATCAAGGTCAATACATGGAACCTTCCTTGCAAATAGAGAAGACATGCAAGAGGATTGAACAATTCTCTTCAAACTGGGCTTAAATAAAGAAGCTTCTGTGTGGAGGGCTAACAGATAGAGCGCCATCATTGAGGTGTCCATGCCTCTGTCATGAGGACGTGAGCAAAAGAGACATGCAACAAGCATGTATTGATCGCAACACCTAAAAGGGAAGAGCGGAGGACAGTGAGGCCTGATGCTTGGCTGTAGGAATGGAGGTACTGAAACCTGGCACAAGGACCGGGACAACTCCAAGCTTGTCTCTGACTACTTCAGAAGAGACTGCCACTCCGGAATTGGGCGCCTGTGCTACTCCAAAAAGTAAAAGATAAAAGTGTGGTTTGATATGTAGACATGTCATCTATGTCTAGATCTCTAACCCCTTTATAGTTTACCTCCAGATGAAAGGGCCGCTTGATCAATCCTTCTCTGACATCAGATGAGAATATTACTATCAGTGACAGACACAGAAACCAAACGGCCACGTACCATCACCCAATCCACTCCTTGAAGAGTATTACAACTCGATACTCGCTCATGGAAGCATACTTATGTTAATCGTGCAACAGTGTGCCATCAATGCCCTTACAGCTACACGGTTTTATTCATAAATGAGGAGAAACAATGTGAGTTTAGCGCCGTTCTTAAGGATGCAACTCTGGAAACCTCGAAGCTTTGATAGCTGCACCCAGCAGCCTCAAGTAACTGCAGGTCAAGTGCGCTGACCACTTGGCCACATAGCCCCATGTACCAGAGTAGCCGAGAAGAAAGCTGCCAAGCATCTTACAAAGGTGATGAAGACCGGCAGCTGCTTCGCTATATGAATACTCTAATAATTTTTCATTGTATTCTGTTTTCCACGCATTCCCATTGTATTCTCCTCAAAACCTTTCATCGCAAACTTACATTTTAGGTTTCGTTTTAGGTGCTTATTGCATCATAGGCACGAAATCCAAGTTCACACTGTTATTCAGCTTCTGTTCAGAATATGTATGCCTCGTGTCTGGCAGGGGACAGTTGTAGATATCAGCACAGTTGTGATTAGCTTACGGAGAAACTGACAGTATCTCCACAAACAGATCTTTCTTACCTTGACATACATGATAAAGCGATGAAGCTGTCACCAATTAATTACCTTTTGAACAGAAAGATTTCATTTTGGAAAACAAAAGTCGCTGGAGTTTTAGTGTTACAAACTGTATAAAACGTACATTCTCCATCCACCCCTGTTAAGAACACACTTTCACAAGACAAGGAATTGCTGTCAGTTCAGATTGTATTTGGATGCAGCTATGTTGTAAAATTTCCATGACCAGGTGGGTGTTGCACAGAATTAGTTGTCAGTGGTGGCATCAAGTAAATGCGAAAACAGACTGCCTTAAAATGGTTTCTGAGTTGTCTTCAAGTACATTGATGTAATGGCAGTGAGCAGAGCGCTACAAGTGTCTATGCATCTCTTAAATACAATGTAAGTAAGGAGTACCATATGTTGCAATAAAGTGACTGCAACGTCTCTATTTGCTATTAAACTAATGGAACCACTGCACTTTCAAGTTGCTCTTCCTCTTGACAAAGCATACATTATTGAGTGGCTTGAATGTTCAACAAGGAATGATGTACAGCGTTTTCATTCTGGTTGAGAATGCATATCTTAGACTTTGCATGAATGGACTTACAAACCTTGGGTCCTCCTCTAAGCCCAAACCCTCTCTTGTTTCTGCTTTAATTGAGATGTTCATTCAGGTGTTGTATCTCTTTCTTTTACTTTTGTAAATCCAAAATAAAATAGGTATAAAATAATGTTCTTCTTTTTATCCAATGTATGGAATGGTGGTTTAGGTATATTGTGGTACATATATTTGACAAACACTCATGGTCATTGCTGAACAGTTTAGTACCATCTTCTTTAATGTGGCATTGGAAAAATAATTCAGTGTAACGTAGTGTGTCTTTTCGACCTGTGGCCGTCTAAAGCCTTTAAATACTCACAGGCCTTTAATTAAGTTTATTCCTTTTTCAAGGTGAAAATAATTAACTTCAGGACATTCAATCCAATTCATCATTAATTCATTTCGATTTGTATTCTTTAATATGATTTAGTACGATTTTGTTTTGTGTATTTTAATTTGATGTAATTTACTTTAATTTTCTTTGCTTTATTTTAATGTTTTCATTTTGTTTCACTCGAATATGTTGATTTGTAATTTAGTGTATATTCAGGCTGTGGGATACATGTGTTCTGAACGGTTTCCCGTAAGGACATGAACTTGATTTTCAAGTATTGTTATTCAAAAAATTATCTATGAGTAGATCAGTTCCTCACAGTGAAGTTCAGATAATTCAGTGGCAGTGGGTTAAAGGAAAAGATGGTAAAATTAAAATGGAAAAAACAAACCAAGGTGACGACAAAGACAACAACAACAACAACAATATGTTATTTGAAGGACGCATTAAATGCATTTGCAAATTAATTGACCTTTCTACTGAAGTAGATCCCAGAAAATCTCTTGGTGCCGTATCCATTCATATGTCTGTTAGACTCCTTGCTTGTACATCTGTGATGTATGCAGGTTCTTGGATATTTGTGTGTGTGTGTGTGTGTGTGTGTGTGTGTGTGTGTGTGTGTGTGCGAGTACGTGTGTGTTGGTGTGTGTGTGTGTGCGCGCGCGCGCGCGTTTGTCCACGTGTAAATGTGTGTGCACGTGTGCGCGTGATTGTATGTGATTATTTGTGTATACGTACGTATCCTCGCGCCTGTAAACGAGTATGCATGTGCGTGCACTCTTGCTTTTGTTGTTCCGTGTGTTGTTGCGTGTGTGTTGCTATTCTCTGCTTTTTTTTAAATCCAAACATGATTGCCGGCCTTGATGCAAAAGAATGTGCCCGTCTCTACGAATCGTGCAGCGAGACGCAGTGGGTCTATTTCGACCCCCGACCGGGCTCTCGCAGAGATACTAGACGGTACATCTATACCCCAACCCACAATCTCTTTCGTAGTTACTGAATGGGTCTATTTATACCCCAACCCGACTGGGGGCTATCGTAATTAGACTAAATAATCTATAATACCCCAACATACACGAGTTTCTCGTAGACTGGAATGATGGATGGATGGCAGATAGTGTTTTACGGCCTATCAGCCTTGTGGGCCATTACGCGCTAAAATCACTAGAACAGTTTGGAGTACACGCTGATCTCATTACACAGATTGTATGTGATTATTTGTGTATACGTACGTATCCTCGCGCCTGTAAACGAGTATGCATGTGCGTGCACTCTTGCTTTTGTTGTTCCGTGTGTTGTTGCGTGTGTGTTGCTATTCTCTGCTTTTTTAAAAATCCAAACATGATTGCCGGCCTTGATGCAAAAGAATGTGCCCGTCTCTACGAATCGTGCAGCGAGACGCAGTGGGTCTATTTCGACCCCCGACCGGGCTCTCGCAGAGATACTAGACGGTACATCTATACCCCAACCCACAATCTCTTTCGTAGTTACTGAATGGGTCTATTTATACCCCAACCCGACTGGGGGCTATCGTAATTAGACTAAATAATCTATAATACCCCAACATACACGAGTTTCTCGTAGACTGGAATGATGGATGGATGGCAGATAGTGTTTTACGGCCTATCAGCCTTGTGGGCCATTACGCGCTAAAATCACTAGAACAGTTTGGAGTACACGCTGATCTCATTACACAGAAATGATTCTATACCCCAACCCGCATGGGCTTGTAACTACATATCCATTGGAACACTTCATCGTGCAATGTGTTTCAAGCGTTGTAAAACGAGTCATCCAATTCACCAAACAAAAAAGACAGAACAGTTTATTTCGGGAGCTTGCGAATGAAGTAGAACGTTATGTTGATACATTTCGTGTGCAATTAGAAAGGTGTAACGAGTTAAGTGACAGCTTTGTAACCCGATATAGTTTATGACGATGCTGAAAACCTACTTTTATCGCGAACATCTGTCAATATTTGATTTAACATGCAGACAGACAACCACAGAGATTTTTCACTCTGTAGTGTTGAATGAAAAACATGTATGCATACAGCCATTTTTAAAAATAGGACCGACAAAAATGAGACCATTGGCGTTAAAACATTAAAAATTACCATGCACATGGAGTATGACCAAAGTCAATAAAACAGTTTAATACAATTTTTGAAAACTTTTAAAGTCCATCACAGAATAGACCAATCAGCAAAGGAAACGAGCATGCTTTGATAAAATATTTGAACAGAAAAGAACCAACTTTTCTTAAATGCAGACCGAGCAGAGACAGTACCTTTGCTGTACGGCTGATAAAGCTATGCAGCCGATATATTCTCCACGGTTTAAAGTGGGGATAGCTATATCAATAGTAGAAGGAAACGCAAGGACTAAAAAGTAGCAATGTGTTGCGAGAAGTTCAAGGTGGGGTAACTTTAAACACCAAGTAGATGGTGACGTCATCTGCTTCATCTACATGCCAACAACACCAGTGGTACAATGTTTCGATAGCTTCATGGATTCGGGACATTAAGGAGCATCTTTACCAGACAAATTGGAAGTGCTTTCAGATAATTCTATTTACAATTAAAGAGAGGAACCTGTTTATATTTCTCAATATAAAATACATTTCACATTCAACAAATCTGAACATAATCACATTGGATATTCCGACCCAACGAATGAATTTTGCAGAGATGTTTTTACATAAAAGAAATGCAACATTCAAATAAAACTATTCAATAGCCCCGCCAATAAAAGTCTTCAGATCGGAATTCAGTTCAGACCTTAACCGTGATCCGGCCCTAAAATATCCTAAGGATTAAAAAAATCTGTAAGAAAACAGGTTCCTGTAATATACAATTTTATGTTCCCTCCAGGGGCACTTCCATCTCATCCTGGCTGCAGAACACACGAATTTTGTGAAGCAAGATTCTTCAAGCTAAATGAACATGTACACAAATTGCCAGCTGCTCTGGACTCAAGCAATTCACGCTATCATACAATAGTCACTACAACCGTCTTTGAGAGATTTTTCAGTAGCGACTGTAGATGGTCATAGCTACGCAAGATCTGCTCATTTCCATCGTATTCATCTCGAATCACGGCCTCCAATGCATTGCTGTAGCGGTGAAGGACACTGAAAAACTTTGTCACCTCAGGCAGGGGATATTCTATAAGATTCAAGTATATCTCATATGTGTTGGTATTCAGCCACTCTACAAAGTCGCCCAGTGCCTCGGGGTGTCCTGGAAGGGAGACGAGTCGATTGTACATCTCAAGCACGAGCACTGGCCGAGGCTTCTTGGTTTCATCGAAGGCCTCATGGTTCACGTCTTCAGGACACGGTGAAATGGGCTTCGGGTGAATGGTGCTCTGCAGTGGATTCATCTTCTGAAGAGACAAGACACCAAAACAATTTCAGTTAACAATACACGGTCAATGGACACACGCACGAGCAGACGGATCCAAACAACTGAACGAAACCAAACGGAACCAACATAAACAAAATGGAACCGAGCGGAACCGAAAAGAACCGA
>JAWQFJ010011116.1:167500-175000 GCA_034096865.1 Theodoxus fluviatilis
GTCTGTCTGTCTGTCTGTCTGTCTGTCTGTCTGCCTGTCTGCCTGTCTGGTCTGTCTGGTCTGTTGGTCTGTCTGTTCTGTCTGTTCTGTCTGTTCCTTTCTGTTCTGTTCTGTTCTGTCTGTATGTCTGTCTGCCTGCCTGCCTGCCTGCCGGCCTGTCTGTATGTCTGTCTGTGTGGTTGTGTGTCTGTCTGCCCCTTCTCTATCTTTTTGTGTGTGCCTGTCTATGTGTGTCTGTGTGTGTCTGTGTGTCTGTGTCTGTCTGTGTGTGTCTGTGTGTGTCTGCGTGTGTCTGTGTGTTTATGTCTATCTGTCTGTGTTTCTGTCAATTGGTCAGGTCTGGTCTGGTCTGGTCTGGTCTGGTCTGGTCTGGTCTGGTCTGGTCTGGTCTGGTCTGGTCTGGTCTGGTCTGGTCTGGTCCTGGTGCTGGTCTTCGTCTCGTTTCGTTCTCTATCTCTCTCTCTCTCTCACTCTCTCTCTCTCTCTCACTCTCTCTCTCTCTCTCTATCCCTCTATCTCTCTCACTCTCCCCTTCCTCTCTCTCTTTCTCTCTCTCTCTTTCTTTCTCTCTAGCTCTCTCTATCTCTCTCTATCTCTCTCTATCTCTCTATCTCTATCTCTATCTCTATCTCTCTCTTTCTCTCTCTCTATCTCTCTCTATCTCTCTCTCTATCTCTCTCTATCTCTCTCTATCTCTCTTTCTCTCTCTCTCTCTCTCTCTCTCTCTCTCTTTCCGTGCCTGCCTGCCTATCTGTTTGTAGGTATGTCTTAACGCACACACATACAAGCAAGAGGAGGAAAGGAAACACGCTTGAACAAAGACATGCATACGATCACAGAAACCAACACCTGAATGAATGTGTGCAGACATGTATAAAAGCATGCCTCCACAAAACGTTATGGGTGATTCAGGATAATGAAACCCCTAACAACACCGTCAGCGAAGTGTCTTAAAGGAAGAAAAACGTCGAATGGGTGGAACTCATCTATGAAAAAAGTACATTAAAAAACAACTAGTGAGTCAGCAGGCCCAGTCGAGCATGACTAGTTGGAGCAGTATTTTCTGAAGATTTGAGCTTTCAATGGCCTCCCTTGCTCTGACAAACACTCGAGAGTCTGCCATTTAGGCCACTTCATGGAGTGAAAAGTGCTCCATGACATTGTTGCACAGGTGAAGATTGCTTTAAAATATATTTCCCACTCAAACACATATGTTACAAGCTTCATCAGGATGATGTACACTTTCTTTAAAAGTTTGTTGGAAATGTTTAATGGGTCCATTGAACGTGAGATCGAAATGTGAGAAACAATGATCGTTGACACGTTTGCATTGGTACTTGCAATTGATGGAGGCGCCATGCAATATCCTGCGCTCTACTTGACAGCATTGGCCAGAAGAAGCCGATTAGAGTGCCTGCTAGTAACTATACCGACTTGCCTTGGTCTTCAAAGAAAAAAATCTGCCACCATTCATAACATCTGTGATAGAAATATATGCAGAATCAGCACGGATGCACGGACAATGGCCTAGAGAGTTCGAGTGCACGACCAGGGTTGCATGCAAGTCGAACGCACTTGAACTGGCGTGAGTTTAGATGTTGGATGGACGGATGGATGGATTTTTACGGCCTATCAACTTCTGTAGGCTATGGAAGGCCTTTAAGCACGACAATCACCAGAATTGTTTCGAGTGAGCACACATCAAACCATGATGAGACTGGTAACTCTCCTTGTACGAACGCTTCAGGAGAAGCTGTGAGTTAATTATAAAAAAACAAGCCACAGGGATTGGTGCAGATGGTATCCACTGAATGCGAAGACCCTTAGCATCAAGGATAAGTCTAAGAGGATCAGACATGAACAAGATTCTTGAATCAGGATAAACAGATATTTCAAAACAATGTGGAATATTCAAAAGTCTTTTTAATGCTGCATTCATTGAGAGAGCGTTACAGTTTTAAAAAAAGAAACATACATTTCTAAAATACACGTTTTAAATACAGAAGCAAAACGAGGGATTCTCTTTCAGTCTTTCCGGGGTAAAAGAGTGGGAAAATCCTATTTTCACAGCGTTGGCGGGTCTTGTAAAAAAATCATAATTCCCAGTAAACAAAGGGAAATCAAAGGAGAAAAAAGCGGGAGGGCAGCGGGCAGATGCAGAGGAATAGGCACGTGTTATGCTCTGGATTTTGTAACGTTTTAAAAGGTGCTGTATTGTATAACAAAAAACAGCAACAGGAAGCTTGCGAGCCTAATGACAGCGTCAATGATATTTGTTCTGGCTTCCGACTTATTCAAATTCATGCTTTACCTAGGGGTCAAACTAGACGTGATCGGTCCATACTCGAATCACGCATAAACAACTGTGATAACTCTCTTTACAATAATTTTACAAGATATGTCATGTAGGTTGCTAAATTATCCATTGAAAATGTACTCATTTCTTGGTAATCGTTTTCATAATGTCACGTATGCTACACCTTTTTGTTGTTGATTCTATTAGGCGGTGAATATTCATTTGTTCTTGGGCAGTGTGTGCCAGAGAGTAAGTTTCAGACTAGCTGCTCGATTCAGAGTCGACTGAGAACCACAACCGAGTGCATACCCGGCGGGGTGTCGTTAGTGTGTGCTTTGATGCAATACACTTCATGTGACGTCCTGTTGATTAAATATTCCAATCTCCATCGCTGGTGCTAAGGTGCAACAAATAAGGCATTCAACAGCAATGGAAACAATCGTGATCAATGTGAACAAGTCAACAAAGATCAATTGTACAGATTCAGGAACTTTAAACCAAAGCATCCTGTTTTGTTACTTCTCTTCTTATTCTAGGATGTGTTTACTCTCTCAACTAGTCGTTGAAAGCTGTCCCTGAAGAGATGTTGAATCAAGTTGTAGTTGCGGCAGAACATTTTCTGTACTGTCCCTTCGCTCTCCACGACTGGACGTTCGTCCAGCTTGTGGTAGGCGGCCAACATGTACTCTTCTGTTTTTTTCTTCAGTCTCTCCACCTTCGCGATGGTGGAAGATCGCTGGGTGAGGCACTTGAGGAGTGTGTTGTAGTTCTCTTCCACCCATGCACCGAATGGATCCATGTCATCGGGGTTGGACTTGAGCCCTTTGAGACGCTCAATGAAGACTTTCACTGAGGAGGTCATTGTGCTGGGACCACTGGACGAGTGGGAAGACGGATCCTTAGCTGTAGATGATGAACAGGTGTGGCTCTGCTGTGGGTTGGCAGGAGGAGGGGGTGCGTCATTAGCTGGAGTATTGGACCGCGATTTTGATATCCAGCGCTTCAATGCAGTCGCCATTCACCTGTAAAAGAATAAAAACCGCTGGCGCTGAACCTCCAGGTTTTGGCATATTAAAAATTAAAAAAAGATCGGGTTCAAACCCGCAACCTCTCGAGAAAAGAGGGGGGAAAAACACACACACACACAAAAACACAAAAAACGAGGTCGGGTTCGAAACCACAACCTCTCGAAAAAAGAAGGGAAAAACGTTTCAGCGCAGAATCGAACCTGGTCATGCATGACCAAGAGTCCAACGCTCTACCAGCTGAGCCATTAGAGAATTGATATGACGGGGTGTTTGTAAAGCATTTATAACGTTCTTTTCCCTAAACCCCCTTGCAAGCTATCGGCCCAGGAAGCAATCGACCAAATATTTCAAACATTACAGTACGAGTGAGCTCCTGAGTTATTGGTCGGATAACTGGTAGGGCGTGAGTGCACAAGAAAATATTTACGAGCATTAGTGAGTGCTGGCGGATATGTATGTGATTTTATCAGGGCGCTTGTGAGTGCCCTACTTCATGACCGAATGCATGTGGGTGAATACAGGTGCAAGTGTGTGAGGGTGTGCATGTCTGAGCATCAGCAAGCAAACAAGTAAGCAAGCAAGGATCACATTAACTGTCAGTGAGCAGACCAGTGACCTAGTTGTGTAACTACTTCACATTCTAGACAAGATGGAAAGGAAGAGAAGTTTCAGTGAACACATTCGTTTTTTTGCTTTGACACGCCGTAGGCATTGACCCAACGCTAAATCAGTCACACAGAGAGGTATCTGCATCATAGACTTTAACCAAATGTACTAATTCGCGCACAGACAGAATTACATGGTCGGGCAGATTTACGTCACAGGGTTGCAGCAAGTAGGGCATTGTCGATCTGGGTGTATTTAACAAATATACTTCATATTCGTTTTTCAATATGAGAAACATTATGAGGGGTGAACAAATATATGTATAAACTCACGCAGAATGAATGAAAGAAATAATGAAAGAAGGAAGGCCAGAAGATTAAACACGAATTGAATTTTACGACATTGCAGCCTTTGTAGGCTATGTAAGCTCAGTAATCACAGACGAGACTGGAGCCGATGAGGGTAAGTGCTTGCTAAGTCTACATTTACATAATGACATGTCTAAAGAGATGCATAGGGAAACGCGGTGGATCTATTCTTACCGCCTAGCCACAGGTGTATGCATGTAAGTGATTGCTGCAGGCCGTTCAAGAGGACCTAGCGCTTGGTCGAGCGCTTGGCGAGCCCGTATGGCTCTCTGGAACGACTTTACATGACCAAGCGCTAACCAAGATGGCTTCCGTAATTCATTTTCATTGTCGCGGAGTGCGCTTCTCAACCCACAGCAAACCAGCAGCTGCAGACTGGTCGTTCTCTGAGGAAGCTGATGAGATATATTGTGCTGCAGCTGCAGACTGGTCGTTCTCTGAGGAAGCTGATGAGATATATTGTGCTGCAGCTGCAGACTGGTCGTTCTGTGAGGAAGCTGATAGGATATATTGTGCTGCAGCTGCAGACTGGTCGTTCTCTGAGGAAGCTGATGAGATATATTGTGCTGCAGCTGTGCATCAAGGCTCAGCACCTCTCAAAGAGAACATTATGTCGAAACGATTACTTGCAGCATAAGTAAGAATTTATAGACGCCTACATCAAGATAGGTTACACAACAAAGGGCCAAATATATAGAGTTACCTCCCCTCAAATTTTATAAGAGTCTGTCATGAACATTCTCGCTACTCTCGCCGGTATAATTTCAAAGCAGTTATTTGTTCGAAAAAGAAAAGAACATCAGACTAAATCTCGTGTAGGCTAGGTAATAATAACAGGTCGGAACGTACGCCACTTCGCACATTTGTGTTGGTGACTTCCTTCAATTTCCAAACACCCGCCATTTTGGACGTACATGCGCAGCTCCTCCGCGGTGGGTTTTCTAGCGCTCGATAGCGCTAGTATATACAAATCGTTCAAGAGTCGAGCGCTCGAGAGCGCTAGCATATACAAATCGTTCAAGAGTCGAGCGCTCGATAGCGCTAGCATATACAAGTCGTTCAAGAGTCGATAGCGCTAGTATATACAAGTCGTTCAAGCGTCGAGCGCTCGATAGCACTAGCATATGCAAGTCGTTCAAGAGTCGAGCGCTCGATAGCGCTAGCATATACAAGTCGTTCAAGAGTCGATAGCGCTAGTATATACAAGTCGTTCAAGAGTCGAGCGCTCGATAGCGCTAGTATATACAAATCGTTCAAGAGTCGATAGCGCTAGTATATACAAGTTGTTCAAGCGTCGAGCGCTCGATAGCGCTAGTATATACAAATCGTTCAAGAGTCGATAGCGCTAGCATATACAAGTCGTTCAAGAGTCGATAGCGCTAGTATATACAAGTTGTTCAAGCGTCGAGCGCTCGATAGCGCTAGTATATACAAGTCGTTCAAGAGTCGAGCGCTCGATAGCGCTAGTATATACAAATCGTTCAAGAGTCGATAGCGCTAGCATATACAAGTCGTTCAAGAGTCGATAGCGCTAGTATATACAAGTTGTTCAAGCGTCGAGCGCTCGATAGCGCTAGTATATACAAGTCGTTCAAGAGTCGAGCGCTCGATAGCGCTAGTATATACAAGTCGTTCAAGAGTCGATAGCGCTAGTATATACAAGTTGTTCAAGAGTCGAGCGCTCGATAGCGCTAGTATATACAAATCGTTCAAGAGTCGATAGCGCTAGCATATACAAGTCGTTCAAGAGTCGATAGCGCTAGTATATACAAGTCGTTCAAGCGTCGAGCGCTCGATAGCGCTAGCATATACAAGTCGTTCAAGACGCCTAGCGCTATGGAGCGCTCGATAGCGCTAGCATATACAAGTCGTTCAAGACGCCTAGCGCTACGGAGCGCTCGATAGCGCTAGCATATACAAGTCGTTCAAGACGTCGAGCGCTCGATAGCGCTAGCATATACAAGTCGTTCAAGAGTCGAGCGCTCGATAGCGCTAGCATATACAAGTCGTTCAAGAGTCGAGCGCTCGATAGCGCTAGCATATACAAGTCGTTCAAGAGTCGAGCGCTCGATAGCGCTAGCATATACAAGTCGTTCAAGAGTCGAGCGCTCGATAGCGCTAGCATATACAAGTCGTTCAAGAGTCGAGCGCTCGATAGCACTAGTATATACAAGTCGTTCAAGAGTCGAGCGCTCGATAGCGCTAGCATATACAAGTCGTTCGAGAGTCGAGCGCTATAGCGTTCAATGGCGATAGCATATACAAGTCGTTCGAGAGTCGAGCGCTATAGCGTTCAATGGCGATAGCATATACAAGTCGTTCAAGAGTCGAGCGCTAACGAGCGCTCGATAGCGCTAGCATATACAAGTCGTTCAAGAGTCGAGCGCTCGATAGCGCTAGCATATACAAGTCGTTCAAGAGTCGAGCGCTCGATAGCGCTAGCATATACAAGTCGTTCAAGAGTCGAGCGCTCGATAGCGCTAGCATACAAGTCGTTCAAGAATCGAGCGCTCGAGCGCTAGCTAGCATGTACAAGTCGTTCAAGAGTCGAGCGCTCGATAGCGCTAGCATATACAAGTCGTTCAAGAGTCGAGCGCTCGATAGCGCTAGCATATACAAGTCGTTCAAGAGTCGAGCGCTCGATAGCGCTAGCATATACAAGTCGTTCAAGAGTCGAGCGCTCGATAGCGCTAGCATGTACAAGTCGTTCAAGAGTCGAGCGCTCGATAGCGCTAGCATGTACAAGTCGTTCAAGAGTCGAGCGCTCGATAGCGCTAGCATGTACAAGTCGTTCAAGAGTCGAGCGCTCGATAGCGCTAGCATGTACAAGTCGTTCAAGAGTCGAGCGCTCAATAGCGCTAGCATGTACAAGTCGTTCAAGAGTCGAGCGCTCGATAGCGCTAGCATATACAAGTCGTTCAAGAGTCGAGCGCTCGATAGCGCT
Source organism: Theodoxus fluviatilis (assembly GCA_034096865.1). NCBI lineage: Eukaryota > Metazoa > Mollusca > Gastropoda > Cycloneritida > Neritidae > Theodoxus > Theodoxus fluviatilis. The sequence continues at coordinate 174,743 of JAWQFJ010011116.1, forward strand.
AGCATATGCAAGTCGTTCAAGAGTCGAGCGCTCGATAGCGCTAGCATGTACAAGTCGTTCAAGAGTCGAGCGCTCGATAGCGCTAGCATGTACAAGTCGTTCAAGAGTCGAGCGCTCGATAGCGCTAGCATGTACAAGTCGTTCAAGAGTCGAGCGCTCGATAGCGCTAGCATGTACAAGTCGTTCAAGAGTCGAGCGCTCGATAGCGCTAGCATATGCAAGTCGTTCAAGAGTCGAGCGCTCGATAGCGCTAGCATA
>JAWQFJ010011116.1:180000-202028 GCA_034096865.1 Theodoxus fluviatilis
CGGGTAGCAATTGTCTGGGTGGCGATTGTCCGGTGGCAAATGTCCGGGTAGCGATTGTCCGGGTGGCTATTGTCCGGACACCAAATGAACGCAGTACTTAACTGATAAGTAGATTTTAGTTGGGTGCGTGAATGGATACATCTATATTTGCCACAGGGGTAAATAGATGGATGGTTGGATAGATGGGTGGGTGGATGGATGTATGGAAGACTGGATAAATGGATGAATTGATTAATGAATGGATGGATGGATGGATGGATGGTTGGATGGATGGATGGATGGATGGATGGATGGATGGATGGATGGATGGATGGATGGGTGGATGGATGGATGGATGGACGTATGGATGGATTGACTGATGTATGAAGTGATGGATGGATGGATGAATGAATGGATGGATGAAAGCATGAATGAATGGGCTAGACGGGAAAGTCCTGGTCATCACACTATGACATTCTTATATGATATAAGCGAGGACAATCAAAACAATGTATATGTTAAAAGATTTGAATAGCATGCTGACCAAAGAGTCCAAGGCACGTGCCAAAACGTAAAACCAAAAACTGCACAAATTCGGTCAATGCAAACTGTATAGAGAATAGATAAGAAATGGATATAAAAAACTTATTTTCAAAGTAGTCAATACACAGCAGCTCAACCAAGTATCGGCATGCGGACCAAAAAAATTCGTTTATCATGAAAGCTTGATCCAGTAGAAGATGCACTCGAACACCATGGACAGTTTCCATGCTTCGATACTAGCTGCATCTGTTATGCTTTGTTTTCTTTTCTGGAAATTTTGCAGTGATACGTATGCTGTTTAACGTGCATTAAGAACATGAAACATTGAAGCTGATATGGCCATTATTCCTTTTCAGACACAGGCATCTCTTTTCCAAATCTCGAATAAAAAAAGCAACTGTTTATGACAGTTTTATGCTTGTTAACATCTAAACAACGTACACATGTTAACATTTAAAAACAAGTGGAATGCAGGAGTAATAACTTTCTCCGTAAGCTAAATTATCATCGTTTATATTTGATAGTTATATTGCGCGCTTGTGCGCGAGCAAGCAAGCACGCACGCACACACACACACACACACACACACACACACACACACAGACACACACACACACACACAAACCCACATATACATACAAACACACACACACACACACACACACAAACACACACACACACACATACATACAAACACACATATACATACAAACACACACAATCACACACATAACACACACACACACACACACACACACACACACACACACACACACACACAGACACACACACACACACACACACTAATAGGCCACTAAAGTCCGCCCGCCCGTCCGTGCGTCCGTCCGTCCGTCCGCCCGTCCGTCCGTGCGTCCGTTCGTCCGTCCGTCCGTCCGTCCGTCTATCCCTCCATCCATCCCGCCCGCCTGCCTGTTTACCTGGTTTGGTGGTCGGTCGGTCGTTTAGTCAGTCCACCTGTTCAAACGACCGACCGACCAACAAACCAGGCAAACCGGCGTGCGGGCGGGCGGGATGGATGGATGGATGGATGGATGGATGGATGGATGGATGGATGGATGGATGGATGGATGGATGGATGGACGGATGGACTGTCGGACGGACGGACGGGCGGGCGGGCGGACAGGCGGACTTTAACGGCCTATTAGCCTCGGAAGGCTAAGGCCACTGATCACGAACATTCACAAAACAATGTTGCAGCTAGAGAAAGTTGTGCCCAGATTTCCTTCCTTTTTATTTTGGCTTCCAACGAATCGTGTGGGGAGACGAGGTGGGTCAGTTTGCGTTATGCCCGATAGACAGATTCTCTACCGCCGCGCTTCCTCCGTCTCCTATATTTACTAGAACAGTCTTCAGGGTCCCCCAAACAAATGTCCACAATGCATTGACCTTGCATACGTGTCTGACAACATGTTTGTCGATGGATCAGTCGACTCCGGCGTAAATATGTAGTCAGCAGTCACTGACTGGCAAAACGTATCCGAGTAATCACATCACGTGATTTGTAAACTGATAGTGCCCGAGTGAGTAATCACTCGACCTCTGAGTTGACGTCATCGGATTTTTATCGTGCTCGATCATTCTACAAACCAACAAAAATAAGCCCATTTTACTTGAAATGCATGCGTTTTGAGAGGCGGCAAAAGATTCGTATCGTGTACCCGTCATTTGTATACAATCACACATTTCAGACACACTTGCAGGTGCAACCGACATGGATGGACGGATGGATTATGGATAATCAGCATTGAAGTTGACATTAGTCGTTTAGTAGGGCAATGAATGGCCACAGTTTGCTCATTCTATGATGTTATCATCGATGTAGAAAATCTTATATACGGACGTGCTATAGTGAAAACAAGAAGTCTCCCTCATCAAACAAACGTTAATATTATATATGGTGCAAAATCCCATTAAAATGAAGGCACCCTCTCGAAATGTGTTGCTAATAGCCTCCTTAGATGTTCATACAGTGTATCAGCAGAATTAAAGCCAATCGTTAGATATGCTTACAATTTCAATATGTTTCTGGGCTTTTGTTCCAAACTACATACAATGCAACAATTGCATTGCTGAAAGACACAATGTTATAGCAATCGATTAAAAAAACCTAGCAGTTCATAGCTCGGGTGCAGAAACCTACGTCGTCATTGACAATGGCTTCCCGTGTGTGTGTGTGTGTGTGTGTGTGTGTGTGTGTGTGTGTCTGTGTGTGTCTGTGTATGTGTGTGTGTGTGTTATGTGTGTCTGCATGTGTGTGTGTGTGTGTGTATGCGTGCGTGCGTGCGTGCGTGTGTGTGTGTGTGTGTGTGTGCTTGCTTGTGTATATGTGTGTGCGTGCGTGTAAGTGTGTCAATGTGTGTGTTTGCCTCTGTGTGTCTATATTTATGTGTGTGTGTGTGTGTGTGTGTGTGTGTGTGTGTGCGCGCGCGCGTGTGTAAATAAACTCATAAAACTGATAAACAAATATATTTATCTTGTAACTGACGCTGTAATGGTCGTTATCACCAAAATTTCCGGATAATGTACTCGAGTTTCAAATCTCGGAATTTCTCGCGAGAACGGACATTTATAAGCGTCGTTTAGCTTAAGATTACACCCGAATCACGTGGACCGTTAAGGTGCGTGAAGTACAGTACCGCCGAGCAAGACGTTTGTCACAAAACGCAGATACATTAACGCGGCCGAATTTTACCATAACTCCCCGGGCGTGAGAGTCACGTGACTGTAAGGCCGAGATTTCAAAACTCGGGTACAGCGTCCGGAAATTTTCTTGATAACGACTCTTTCAGCGTAACTGACCTGCTGCAAGCTTTGATAGTAGTCTGGTCCAGTGCACAGTCAGAATGAAGAGAAGTGCAGTGGCTGTTGATGAGTTCGTATCACGAGTCAGACCTGGTTGATGGACAACGGAAGTGCATGCTTTCTTGTGCTCAATCCTACACACATGAATTAAATTCTTCAAGACGTATTCCTCGTAGTAATCGTGCGAGAAAAGAAGGTGTGTGTGTGTATTATGTGTGTGTGTGTGTGTGTGTGTGTGTGTGTGTGTGCGTGCGTATGTGTGCGTGTGCGTGTGCGTGTAGTGCCTGCAGATACTATCCGTGCGGGATCAGATGGAGAATTAAACAAACAACAACAACGCTTGCACATCCGGGACAATAGTCAGAGGAAAACAGAAACAGGTAAAAGCGCAACTGGAAAATGTGACAAGATATCCAGGATGTACACGAGACACCCTCGGGTAGGCGTTCCGTTCCACTCTGCTTCATCTCTGCAACGACGTAGCAACCTCAGGAGTTTTGATTGGTTGGTTTTTGTAATAACTTAAAAAGCACATTATCATTAAAAGTATAGGGTTTCGGAGGCCCTCTTTGAATACACGAATCCCCAAAAGTATTTGACACTCAAAGAAACGACTTAATAAAAGCATTAGGGTCGATTGTAATTGACACACAATCTTTGATGACGTTTCACCCAGTGACAAAGGTCAACTTCCTGTCAAGGTCGCGCAGCAGCTGGAGCATCTCAAAAGGCGCTCTAAATGCTTCACACATAAGAGTGCGTCACTTGCTGTGCCTAGCAACAATGAAACTACAGAACTCGTAGCCGCATTTGATTGGCTCATACTAAACATAACTAACTGGAAGTCACTCCAAGGCCTTGCACGGTAAACATGCTTCGAACCATGGAGTTTACCTACCATGGAAGTTGCACGATTGCTTTCAAATTTCGAAGAAATGAATGTTTTCGTGCTCTCATCACCGTGGCTGAGCGGATTGTATGGCATGATATCTGTAGTAAACGTCGGTATTTATACCCAAGCCTGAAACGAAGTTGCAGACGACACCCATTCTGGGATTCCCTTGGCCTTCCTTAATGGCTGGTGATGGTTATCTCCCTTTTGATATTAATAATGTTCTACCCTAATGCTTTTATAAAGTCTATTTGATCAAGAGGGATATAATTGAATGTGAAATCATTTTGGGGATGCATTTATATCCAAAAACCCTCTACATTTAATGGTAACGTGCTTTTTAAGTAATTAAAGAAACTGACCAAACGAAACTCCTGAGCCTGCTACATCGTAGCAAAGATGAAGCAGAGTGCAACGGAACGCAGGAAAAGATGAAGCTGAGTGCAACGGAATGCAGGGAATGTTGCAGTCAGAGACAGTAGAGCCCCGATTTCCTATCTATGCGCCTCCAACTATTTGCGTGGGGAAGCGAGGTGGGTCAGTTCTTCCCCTCTAACCCACAGGGAAAGGGGGGTGGGGTGAAAAGAAGAAAACAAGGGGAAACGATTAACCTTTTAACATCTTACAAAATAGTGCAGCAATCCTATGTGTATCAGCACGATAGACAGATTATCTACAGCCACTCTGCCTGCAGTGTCTCTATTTATTAGTCCAATCTTCAGGGTCTCTCAGACAAGTGCTGTCAATGTACTGACCTTGCGTCAGTGTCTGCCAGAATGTTTCCCGATGCATCAATCGGCTCGGGAGTAAATCTGTAGTCAGCAGTCACTGGCTGGCAACACATCATTCTAGTTCTCTAGAGACTTCGTATACCGGCAAAACATATCCGAGTAATCAGATCACGTGATTTGTAAACTGATAGTGCCTGTGTGAGTAATCACTCGACCTCTGAGTTGACATCATTGGAATGTTCTACATGCTGCAATATTCCAGACACTGAGTAAATGACCCTACTATACATGAAATGCATACGTTTTCCGTGGCAGCATAAAGATTCGTACAACATTCGTACAGCATAAAGATTCGTACAACCATCATTTGTATATAATCACACATTTCAGACACGCTAATTAGTAGAACCTAGATGGATGGATGAGTGAACAGATGGATGATGAAGCTATGGAAGGATGGATGGATAGGTGGGTGGATGGATGGGTGTGTGGGTGAATGGAAGGAGGGATGAAGGGAAGAGTGGAGGGAGGGAATGGAGGGAGGGAGGGGTGCTTGGATGGATACTTGGATGGATGGACGAACGGACGGATGGTTAGATGATAGTTTACGATCTATCAACCTTCATGCTATAATAAATTATGTAATAAATTTATCACAATAAATTATTGAACATTGTTTAGAATAAGAGCAAGTAAACTTACTATTTCCCTAATAATTTGCCTCATAAGAGGAGAGTATGAATGGGGATTGGGGGGGGGGTGGGTGGAGGGGGGGTGGGGGGGGGGTGGGGGTGGAGGTGTTGAGGGAGTGGAATTGACAAGTTTACCTTAAAACAAGAGCAAAATATACAATGGCGTTCAAATCAGTGTGCCACCTTTAAGTGCTGTGACTTTTTACTTATTAATAGATGCTCAAACTGCACACTAATGACATGAGTATTACCATCCCCATCCCCAACACCACAACCACCATCCCCACAACCACCATCCCCAACACCAACACCATAAACATCAGTAGAAGCAAATTTGAAAACTGGGGAAAATCACAGAGAAAATTATGCGCAATTCATTGTGTGTCAAAACTCAGTCGCTGAAGCAAATGCATTCACCCCATGACGTGCATCATGCTAGGTCAAACTAGGATTCATTTCTTAATAAGGATATTCTTTCCTGTGGGAGCGAATTTGATATAAAGGTTTCACGCCTGAGTCCCTGGTCTAAACAAACACCTTTTGCTATCTTCGCGTCGTTCGCTATCGGTGTTTACGCTGGGGTCTGAGTCACGGTTTAAAATGAGGCCATCGGGGCATATCATGATACAAAAATTTAACTTGAAAATTGCACTTGATATTCACATTGCAGGCCCTGGCAGCGTTCTTGAAACTGACAGTGAAAATCAGGAAAACACTAAGGTTAGAAAGTGTTGTTTTTTATTAATGGGATGATATCCTCCATCATCATCTGGGACTCTGGCTGAATAGCCACTGGCAGAAATGTTTTATTTCTGCAGCCCCCTGGGGGTTAGGGGGGAGGGGGGTTAGAATCGACCGACCGCGCCCCCCAATGCGATTTGTAAAAGGCGAACAACTACGAAAATCGTGCCTTGACTTGCGCTTACTCTAACTAGTTTCCATCTACATCTCAGCAAAGGGCGGCTTCTTTATTCAGCTGATGTGTCAGTTCCTAAAACAAAACTCAAACCCAGAATGAGACAGAGAGGAAAAACATTGTGGACCAGACAGAGACCAACACTTTGTTATCGGCTAAGGGAAAATGGTTTGGTTTTAAAACATCGAATTGATACAAGATTTAGCACAAAATCATCAAAGAGTGTATTCCTCACAAGAACACGTAAGCCCGGAGTGTGCAAACTACAGCAACATATAGAAACCAAGAAGGCAACAATCCATTAATGTAAATATGATATATTCTTTGGTGATAAATCAGCATCTCCTACCTAAAATCTTATTTTAATATTAGCCTAAAAATACTTATGAAGCAAAATATATCAATCATGAAATCGCTGTAGAATCCTTCAGGTAAAGTACTCATATCTGCACGTAGAACTGAAACAGGAACTGCTCTCAAAAATGGAGCATTGGACAAATTTCAGAGCAAATGGTCAGCAATGTTGTCACTATGAACACAATATTATAACAAGAAAATACTGATCCTGTTTTTTAAGCCCTCCCCCAAAAATAACAACAACAACAAACAAACAAACAAACACACAAGCAACAAACAAACAAACAAATATTCCAGACCACTCCTCTCCCACCATCCCCTACTTATGACGTCTAGAGCATCTAATTATGTGTACACTTTTCCCCCTCTCTCTTGTTTATTGTTGCTTCACGATAGAACAACTCCTCTGTCAGTGCAATTTTATTAACGCTTGCATGACATGCTGGGTGTTGAAACTGAAGCTGAAACTGGATGAAATGAAAGCAACGGTGCAGTCATTATTGAGTAATAAAAAAGCAGCTAAATAACGAAACATTTCGAGAGTATTCAAACATTCCATCACACAAAAGATTCATCAAATTAAAGAAGCAAACCAAACAACCATGCTTTCGGATGAGATATTTTTCTGGGTATGACGGAAGCCACTACACATTTCACTTTCTCATTCTACCTCAAGATACTGAGAAGAGCATTAAAAGGCTCTGCCTTTACGTTCCACTCACGTTAAGTAAAATTTTGCATAGATATAACTTGCAGACCAGTGTATCTTGCACTCACAATGGCAGATGGAACTAGTTCAAGCAATTAGACGTTTAATGCATATAGAACATATTTTTATTTTCAAACACCTAGAAGTTTTGCGCTGAAATGATTTAATAGGAAAGGAGAAACATACATAATAAGATTCAATCATGAGCAGCAGAACAATATCTAATATAAATTCTGCACTAATTAACATGTTTTGAAACCACAGTGAAGGTTAAAGTAATAATAAGCTTTATCAGTGGCAAGAATTAGGGACTACGTGACGTTTCAATGATATATCCCTATGTGTACATATTAGATTCTCGGTGCATTTTCTTCAAAACAGTTGTTATGTTGGGAAATAGTAATTTTTAATAACAAATGTGTTGGAGTGTCTTCTTCAAACAGAATAAATACATGGAGAAATAAAGTTTTAATATCTCTCAGCCACTGTACGGTGTGTAAGGTTGTTTACTACAACATCACTTGAGCTGGTTTGAGCTTCAGCAAGTCAAGTCACGATTGATTTCCTGGTTTGAGCTACAGCAAGTCAAGTCACGATTGATTTCCTGGTTATTTGCCTGAAATAAACCGCGGACGGTGACAAGGTGGATCTGCCCTACACCCACCCCCATAGGAGGTTCTAGAAGGTCCACTTCTTCCCAGATGCTGCTTCAGTTACCATGAGCCTGTACCACCCAAGTCTCTAGACCCAGACGCTCTGATATAGTGAAGAATGTTGGACGCTGTTGCTGTCGAAGCATTAATTCATTCTGGCGTTTCCCTCAACCCGCCACTAAGCCCTGACCTGGCACGTGCCCAAATGCTCATGAGTCGATTATTACTGAGGCGCAGTGTGCTAGACAGACGGTCACTTAATCATGAATGATTTCTGATAAAGCGTTGATAGAATTTGTGTTATCGCCAAAGGCTGTCAGGGGGAATGGGGGCTTGATTAATTTCTTCATATTCATTGGAGGATACTCGCGTGTATAGAATGAGGAACTGTCACTGCGACAGCCAGCCTCTCCCCGGTGTTTACGGGAGTTAATATCAAGTATGAAGTTTCTCAATGAGGTCCCTCACATAATTGTGTGTTCTTTGACCGTTGATTCTGGAGTCACAACGAGTCCGTCACAACGATTAGGTGAGTACGTGACATACATGTATCCTACACACGTGCACTAGTTTCTTTTATTCTTCTTCAAAATTGTAGACCATGTAATTAAAACACACAGTGCAGTGGATCTGGTTAAGCGGATTATGCTTTTCACAAACAACACACACCAATGATGAGTTGGTGTCAATGCTGTCTGCTTTGTGTGTGTGTGTGTGTGTGTGTGTGTGTGTGTGTGTGTGTGTGTGTCTGTGTGTGTGCGTGTGTGCGTGTGTGTGTGTGTGTGTGTGTGTGTCTGTGTGTGTATGTGTGTGTGTGTGTGTGTGTTTGTGTGTTTGTGTGTGTGTGGGTGGGTGCATGTTTTTGAGTGTGTGCGTATGCGTATGCGTGCGCGCGCGCGCCTCTGTATGCACCTGTCTGTGCGTCTATCAGTCTGCTTGTGCCTCTGTCCCTTTTTCTGTATCTGCATCTCTCTGTCTGTGTTTCTCCCTGTGTTAAGTTGTTTTGTCTTTCTGTCTCTGCCCATCTGTGAATGTGCGTGTACGTGTGCGAGTTTTTGCCTGCCTGCTTTCCGGCCTGTCTGTGTGCATTCTAGTCCACTAGAGACTTAGCCTGCCGGGAAAAGTCTCTAGCACACTTCGTATCGCGTGATGGAAGGAGTCCGTCCGAAATGTTCAAATAGAGGTCACACGAGAGGCTTGCGAAATACCCCTCTGCTCCCTGACATACGCCGCTAAAGTAGTTTGAAGACTATTTCGCACAAAACTCATAATTTACGCTTGTTGAGGCAATAAACAAGCATTTATTCGATAAAATAAATTGTTTGTGTTGAAATGGAAATTAGTTTTGACATCTGAATAATTTCTGTAAAAGTGGAAAAAATAGTGTCCGGAGCGAACTATTTTTGGCGCAATGCTGTAATGCGAAGGATCAAGTCTATTACGCATGCAATGGGTTTTCTTATTCATCACCCACCATTTGACTGTCCACGTCGGCCAGCAACGGCGCCGACGCTTCTTTCGATCAGCAAGTTGAATTTACAAATCGTCAACGGGTCTGTGTACAAATATCATTGTCAATATGCTCGACAATTTCTAGTTGTAATCAAGCTGTCTTTATATTTTGATGCACTTTTTGGCCATCGTTGACTGATAATTTATTCTTTAAAACATACGGACAAATACGTCTTCTGGTGTATATATGCATTCCAGTTCTTATTCTTCAAAGATTGAGACTCTCACGTGGCTGCTACTTAATCTAGTGTCACCTTGATAAACCCGTCTCTGGTCATCGTATCATTCTTTCAGAGCTATAAAGTTTTTCACTGGTATCTTAAGATTTATCATTGTGAATCCACATTAACCTGTATGAATCCCCATATACTGGAAATAACCTATGTGACCGACAACCCCGACTATCCAAAGAGTGAAGGGTAGAAGGCTGGGTACACACATAACACATTTCAGCTTCGCGTTTACAATTCATCCACCTGAAACCAAAACTAATGACAAAGACTGACTCCACAAAATAATACCAAACAGAAGAAAAGAACAGTTAACTTCTCTTTATTCCTGGTGACATCTTGAGTGCGCTTCGGAGATATGCTGGATTGGATGGGAATCACACTGCGCTCAAACACAGAAGGAACCAGTAGGAAAGGTTTACCCGCTAGGATGCCGCTGGCAAAGGGACGAAGGATTGCTATTGGGCGCGTTTGTTTGGCCCAGAATATCGAGAGAATCGCGAGGGGTACGCGTTTCCTACGTTCCTCGCTCTTAAGGACGCACTCGCCGTGAAGGCGGGAGGCCGAGGGAGGCCCGGAGCACCCTCGATGCTTCCCGCTGCAGTTACCCGGATGAACCAAAATGGCGGAGACAGTGCGAGTTGGGCTGGTGTTTTCGGAGAGAACAGTGCCTATAATGTGCTTCTCAGGGTTCGAGAATGGAAAAGTGTACGTACACGGAAGTATTTGCTGTTCGAGTGTTCATTTGTATATATAGAGGAGTAGGTGTATTAGATATTTCTGGACATATACTGCCGAAATGTTTTTCATCGCCTGCAGTTTACGTACGGTCTGAATTATGACCCTTCACCGTATACGTACGCTCTATGAATTATGTCCCTTGAATTGATCGAAATGAGTCGAGGCCTAACATTTTTGACAATATTGTCTACAGTTGAACAATGGTTGCTTATTGTTTTCGTTGAAAAAGTTATCGTGTCATTATATATGGCACCATGGTATGTTCTATCAAGTAAAAAACTGATGTGATATCTGTATCGTCAGTTATTTCGTCTATCGGCAACTTCTTCACCGACTCTGGCGCCGGGACGCAGCCATGTTCTTCCGCCTTGCGAGATGATTGGCCGTTTTTCTAGCTGTAGGAGCATCTCAATGGCCCTCTACTAGCCATTTAGGGAGAATCTCGAGCTTTTTGGGCCAAACAAACGCGCCCATTTCCATAGGCTAGACTGGTTTATCTCGAACTGGGGAGTTAGGCCTATTTACATATGATTAAGATGACGTTTTCACCCGCCAAATCTTGTGATTAATGGACAATATCTCGGAGAGATGACTTTTCCCCGCCTACTCTTGTTATCTGAACTGTGATTAGTCGGCTGTAACGGTGAGCGTTTCGTGAAATCTCGGACCCAAAGATTGTTGTATTTGTTGCGTGTGATTACACAACATTTCTGGAGAAAAGTATCATTTGATCGGGTAATAAGGTTATCACAGACAAGAAAACAATATTTGGCTGGTGAAAACGTCATGTCATTCATATGCAAGTAGGTCACGCTCCACGTTTCAGGATAAAACGCCGTCTAGCCTATGAAAATATCTTGAGTATCCTTGTACTCATGTCCTCGAAGGCAGTGCGAGTTTTCTTTGCAAGGAACTCAGTCGATGTATCAAACCTTGTAAATGGCATCATATAATGGCAAAATACCGGCGCCTTTTTCGTGAGAATGACGCAGCAAGAAATACTCGTCTATAAGATGACGGTGATGGGTGAATGGAGTTTTACGGCCTATCAGCCTTTGTAGACTATGTAAGGCCACTGAGCACAAAAACCACTAGAATAGTTTAGAGTAACCGCAAATTAAGTCACGGTGCACCTAGTCGTTCGCCTTTTACAAATCGCATAGGGAGACTCGCCATGTTGAGAACATTTTACCCCTCGTTTCAATAACCGCTCAGCACGTTCTAAGTGATCAGCATGCAATCTTACTGAGTGGCACAATAGCTATTCCCCTCTCAGACTGTAGTTTTTCCTCATCACCGTAAGTACGTTCTCCTTTTTTACTGTCGCGTATGATGAAGACGTTTTAGTCAAAGATTTACGCTTTGAAATCAACCTTTATCTTCTTCCTTCGTCCTCGCATCCATTGGCATTTTGTGCCACATTTCAAGAGAGTAGAAAAAGACGCACACTCCTTGACCACTTTCATGACAGTTTCCTTTACAATACTAACACTTTTCTTATCTCATGATAGTTTGGCATGGCATTTTCAGAACCCGCTTTGTCTGACCTCTCTTTCATAGAGTTATCGAGAGAACAGCTTGATCTGTTTGGTAACCAATGCCAATGTCTGTCTTGAACGCTGCACTTGCTAATCGTTCTCTACATAAAGCAGTCATCAAGTCTTGCCTGTTCTCTTAAAATCCTTGTACGCCATGTATCTCGCATGGTGTTGGAATGTCGTTTTCCCTATTTCTGGAATCTATTGACTTATGCATGATAAGATTCCAGTGACATATACGCGGTGTTTCCTCGTTACCTCTCAAATGAATTTCATCCAAAGTGTGGAGGTAAAATTGAGGACATTCCTCATTTGGTCCATAACTTTTCCTAACGTGAATCTGTTTCCCTCGGGATAGATACGATAGCTGAAAATTCCCATTTGGATCATTTATTTTGGATTCATTTATTTGCATCAATTCATATTTAAACCTTACGCCACTGCATAACGTTTTTAGTGAGTACTATAACCATGACTTAAAATTAATATGACGTAAGTGAAAATGGGTAAGTATTGTTTTTAATTTTTATTTCCCTTACATAAAATATTACATAGGGAAAATTATACATTTTTGGAAAGAAAAAAAAGGTTAATGTTATAAAATTAAAACAAGAGATGACAACACAGATTTGTCAAAGAATTAAAAGAAATTAAGTCAGACGTCAAAAACAAAAATCAAATAAAATAGGCTCTTGCATTCACCACTGATATTTTTTTTATTTTATCCCCAAATGTAATGGAAATCCTAGCTAGACATTGGGTCTTGCTGCCTAGATACTGACTGTGTCTTGTATGACGGTTCTGTGGACACTCTTCCGCATTACATACAGGATACTCCCGCACAGACCACAAAAACGAGTTGTCAGTTTGTATTGTATCTATTCATGCAATAACAATTAACACTACACAAAGAAGACTCTACATTTCTAGAAACAAGACTAACTGGACAATGTAATGAAAATAGGAAAAAGTATGTTACCTTCAGTAACTGCTTATGTCCTTCATAGAATTCACAAATCACAAATCAGACAACAAATGTAAAAACAACCCTGCAAATTAGACAGATTTCTCACAAACTATATCTTCTAGATTCTAGAAATTGTCAGGTCTAATGGAAAAAAACCTAGCTAGACATTAGGTCTTGCTGCCTAGATACTGCCTTTGCCTTGCACGATAGTTCTGTGGACACCCTTCCAGACCACAAACATTGAGTGACAGTGACAGTTTTTGATGCTGTTATTCTTGCAATAAATAGGAACACTACACAAAGAAAACTCAACATTTCTAGAAACAATACTAATTGACCAATGTAATTAAATTAGAAAAAAATATTATCTTACCTCCAGTAACTGCTAATATCCTTCATAGAATTCTCAAACCACAAATCAGACATCAAATGTAAAATGGGGTCTGGGCCCGGATCTCCACCCAGAATGAGCATCTAGAGGCCAATCTTCAGCCTCAGCATCACTGCTGTCATCACCACTTGTTTCTGGAGATAAACTTTTTAAAAATGAATTTGTATGCAATCTTTTAGTAAAATAGGTCACAAACTGAAGTAGAAATATAAAAGGAAATAGAAAAGGAAGGCAGTAGAGCTTCTCTATCCTGTGTACTATTTCAGAGGGGGAACAATTTGAAAAGATTGATTCACAAGTTATAACTGTGTATATAGTCATCATGGTAAATCTAACAGTGACAAGAAAGCGAAGGGAAAAGTGAGCCTGAATGAAATAATTCAGCACCTTCTCTACTGTACACAACGTGTCAACACCGCCATGCTTACATCTTGTCCCTCTTGCTGTGTATCATACAACTTCAACAACAACAACAAACACTTAGGCACGTTTAAGTGCTCAGAGATTTCTCGTGGCAAGAAACAATATAATCTTTCATACTGCAACTTTTAATTGCGGCATAAAAAATCTTTAAAGTAACAGATTCATAAAAACACTGTCAAGTATGACACGCCCATTTCACACAGTGAACAAAACAAATATTCAATCTGAACATCGGCTGACTCTATTCGACATAAACGTTACAGTTGCCTCATCGAATCATGCATTTCTCACATGATCAAGTCAAGCAAAAAGCATATTTACCTTCAAATTCATCGTCAAAGTCGCTATCAGATGCAGATTCTTCGCCGGTCGCCATTCGCAAGTCTTCATCATCGGATGCAGTCGGTTCGTCGCTTATTGTCGTTGATAAAACAACTTCCACAAGCAATCAACACGTGATGGAGTCTTTGTTCAAATGGAGGATTATGAGAGAGATCGAAACGTGTCCTCTGATTGGCTAAGTTTGAGAAAAAGATTTGGATTGGATGCTTGAACAGCGGGTCATGCAAACTAAGCCACGATCGTGGTGGATCGTGCGCGGTCGGCAAAACCACGTTCGTGGCTCATCGTGCCAAGCGGATTAAATTTGTTGCTAAAAAGAATTGCCACCTTCTCAATCTGCTAGTTTTCGGAGCTTCGAAGCCGTCAGAGCTTCATTTCGGAAATAAATATTTGCAAGACAGCTGTTCTAAATGAATGTCCTGTAACATCAATATTGACGGGTTTTGACAGTTCAAAGTTACAGAGATGTAAAATTGGCCATAAATAAGCACCAGTAACTCCACATTTTGATATTTATAGACGCAAGCAATCGGGAAATTTGCGATCTTTTCTGATTATTTTGATACACGTGTGAACACCGGAGGATTAAAATCATGCCCACGTAAAAATAGGAGTCGTGCTTGGACAATTTTGAAAATATGGCCTCTACAGTTTTCCTATTAAATTGGTTACACTACCGAGGTAAGGCAAAACTGTAAAAGAGTCCATTTTAACGCATTAAAACGTATTATTTAAGCAAAGCGTTTGAGGTCGTTACACATGGTATTCTTGGTGAAAACATTTTATTGACCCTGATGGACTACCATTACCCACGTTGGAACTAGTTTTGTGCCGACTGCGTATGTTTGTCTCTACTTAATTATGGCATATTCTTTCGCCTATTCTGACCAGGGCCCGTATGCATGAGAGGGACGTAAAGTCTTACTATGTGAGTGAGTGTCGACTATTCAAGTACAGTAATTATTTAGGGATACATGAGTCGAAAAAGGTGGTTTCTTTACATGTAACGATGTAGTAAAACAACCCAAAATTCTACAAGTACTTCAGCCAGGACCCATGAGTGCAGGCGTAGATTCAAAGAGTTTAGCAGCCATTGTTGTCTTTGGTTCTTGCAGAAAACGGTGGGGGTGTTTTTTTGGGGGGGTGGGTGGGTGGGTGGGGATACTAGAAACCCATCCAAAGAATTTGCAAGCAACAGAATTTAATTCTCAAAGCTACACATGTATATTGAATGCATCAATAGGTCTTGTAAGTTCCTACGTCTTTTTAAAAAAGGGAAATGTGGATCTACGAAACTAATAGCTGAAGCATCTGTTGACATTGTGTACAAAGCTAGATTGATCTGAAGACGTGAAAACAATACATTTAAATTGCATTTTTCTAATGAAAAAACCATTCGGATTAAATTGCTTTATTTTTTAATCGAGGAAATGTGCGTCGACGTTCGCCAGGATCTCTTGAGCTTGGTGGGGAAAATGCGTGCTGAGATTGAAACGAGGTCTTTATTATGTCAACATGAAATATGGCAACTGCACGTGTTGATCTGCAGCAGCATTGGAATAACCGGGACCGAATATCTGGAGACCGAACAAATCCCCTTGATTCGTTCGATGATGTGGATATCTGCAATAGATTAATAGTTCAATGCCACGAGATACTGGGAATTGCATCTCATTTGTACGATGACTTCCATGCGCAAAAAGAAGTTATCTGTGAAAAAGCAGAAAACGACGCTTTCACCTGGGCACAAAGGCTGAATTCCCGGGATTCTCCTGTTGTCTGCTTCGCTAGTTACTGCATACTTCTACCACTACAACGCAAATTATCGCCCATGCATAGCAAGTAACGTCTGACGTAACTAATAGAGTAGTTTCGTTACTAATAGGTTTTGCTCATTAGGAATCTTCCTTACTTCTGGTGCACATGGGACCGGGTGCATTGAAAGGAAGACGAAAAGCAGCAAAAGGTTTTGAACCGAATGCAGAGCAGATCACTCCACATTTCATTAATGCTTACATTCTATGCCACAGCTGTTGGAGATAAACGGACAACTGACACATTTTCCCGTGGACAACAAAAATGATTTTTGATTCTGTGAATTGAACACATTACTCAAATATTCTCAGGAAGACCAAACATTAGATCGAATAGAATATGAAAACCATGCATGGCTACTCTCTCTCTCTCTCTCTGTCTCTCTCTCCCTGTCTCTCTCTCGGTTTCTCTCTGTCTCTCTGTCTCTCTGTCTCTCTTGCTCTCTCTCTCTCTCTCTCTCTCTCTCTCTCTCTCTTTCTCTCTCTCCCATTCATTATGTGTATCATTCTCTCATGCGTGCGCGCACTTACACAGTCACTTATGTACACTTACACTGGGACTCAGTCTGTAGCAGCTTGTTTCTGTCATCACTTTTAAAAACAATTTTAGGCAAAGAACATACATGCTATGTTTGATAGAGAATAGATCGGAGAGCTCAGCAACCTGTAGGAAACAGCAGCAGCAGCAGCAGCAGCAACCACAACAACAATAACAACAACAACAACACACGGGGATAAGGGTTGGAGTAAAAGGAAGAGACTTTCACAAATAACTCCCTTTCATAAAAAGCGGTAGCATAGGTGACCACCTTTTTAAATGCTTTGTCTCAGAAAAATACTTTCCCCCCTCGTTTTCTGTGACTTGAAGGATAACCACTTGTTTATTTAGAAAGTCATACTACTCACACTGGCTGTCTTTGTTTTATAGGATCTTGTCTGCTGAGCGGGTGACCACTTAATGCATCTTCCCGTCAAAGAGCAAGCAATGGGTCAAGAGGGAGGAAACGCCACGAATCAACAAGTAGCATGCTCCATGCATCAACAAGTAGCATGTTCCATGCATCAACGAGGAGCATACGCCACGACCCAACAACGAGCCGACGCCATTTACCAACAAGACGGAAACACCGTGTATCAACAAGGAGGAAACGCCATGCCCCAACAAGAAACGTACATCCTGCCCCAACAAGGAGGAAACGCCATGCATCAACAAGGAGGAAACGCCCTGTCCCAACAAGGAGGAAACGCCCTGTCCCAACAACAAGCACACACTCTGCCCCAACAAGGAGGAAACGCCCTGCCCCAAAAAGGAGGAAGCGTCCTGTCCCAACAAGGAGGAAACGCCATGTTCCATGCCGGAGAAAACGCCATTCCCCAGCAAGGAGGAAACGCCATGCCCCAACAGGGAGCAAACACCATGCTCCAATTGGGTGGACACGCCATAACCCAACAGGGAGCATACGCCCTCTCCCAGCAAGGAGCATTCCCCATGCATAAACAAGGAGCAAACACCATGCATCAACAAGGAGCATATCCCATGCATCAACAAGGAGCATACGCCATGCATCAACAAGGACGAAACGTCCTGCACCAACAAGGAACACACCCCATGCATCAACAAGGAGGAAACGCCATGTTTCATCGCGGAGGAAACGCCATGCCCCAACAAGGAGGAAACGTCATGCCCCAACAAAGAGGAGACGTCCTGCCTCAACAAAGAGGAAACGTCCTGCACCAACAAGGAGCACACTCCATGGATCAACAAGGAAGATACGTCCCGCAGCAACAAAGAGCATACCCCGTGCATCAACAAGTAGCATGCCCCGTCCACCAACAAGGAGCATCCCCCATGCATCAACAAGGAGCATACCCCATGCATCAACGAGGAGCATACCCCATGCATCAACAAAGAGGAAACGCCCTGCTCAAACAAGGAAGAAACACCTCGCCCCAACAAGGAGGAAACGCCCTGCCCCAACATAGAGGAAACGCCCCGCACCAACAGGAATACGACCCTATCCAGTTATATCCCAATGGCTCCACGCTTAAGGCGTTCTACGAGAAAATGGAGGTAATTCTAGGGGACCTGGAGAACATTCCCGAACTGGTGAAGTGGGTGAATGGCAACGTAGAAGACATCGAACGAGAGGTGGGCTATCAGCCAGCACCCGACAGACTCTTCATGTTTAGTGCTATTAATCTTCGTAGACGTGCCATGGAGGAAATTCTGGGTGAAGGCCCTACCTCCACTGTGTCGCCCTACTTTGAGCAGCTTGCAAGTTTGTACATATGCCTGACTGCACTGCTTGAATGCATATTCCAGCCCCTCCTTCCTGACGCGGTAGCCGCGGAGATATGGTCCACCGTGAAGGCGTAGCTTCTCCCCTAGCATGAACCCTCACATGAACAGACCAGCGCAGAAATTCCTGACTGGAATAGTGCTGTCTAAAGTTCATCCACTATCTTTATATTGTGTTGAAGTTGTTCCAGATGTGAACTTTGTGACAATGACGGATTCGAATTGTTGAATTACTTTTTTGCATCCCAAAGTGCTATTTCATTCTGTGTACAAATGTTGTGTATATAATGTTTAATCTCGATGTAATTTTTGTTCAAAACCAGACTGACTAACAGGAACCTCACAATTTTTAGGGAGAAAAATATTGTAATTGTTTGAGTATTGTAGAACGGGGTCGGCATATCCCTCATCTGCAGGGCACCATGCTGCATAGTCCCGTCTTCTAGGGAGCTATACGTTATACTTATAGAGAAACTGGCCGAAAAAAAAGGCCTGAAGAAGGTTAATTCGACTCCGAAAACTTACCGCCAAAGTAACCATCAAGAGAAGGAACGCTCGCCATCAAGCCAGAACGAACACTCGCCAAAGCAGACGCTTGCCATTAAGATACGGCGAACACTTGATCTACTAAACTGCCCCTACGAAAGAATGCAAACGTCGGACGAGCTGTCACCAGTTGTCCTTCCCGTTGACCTGGGGCGCTTCCAACTGTCTCTCGGAAGGCTTACATAGAGACCTATACATTTCGTGGTCCAGAATGACGATGAAAGTGACATATAGTCTTCTGAGAGAGGGGATGAAAGCGCCACTGGTTTACTTTCTCTGACCCCGCCACCTCGTTACTTTATTTCAACTGACTGTGGTAACTTGATGTTCTATGCACCCGCTGGCGTAATAAACTCATCGCGTGCGCCTTGATTTGAGGTTTTGCTCGCTTGACATAAATGGTTTTATAAAATCACCGTTGCCTTAATGTTTGACAATGAAAATAAAGAAACCCAACCCAACTTTTACTGCAGCCTCCTTTCTTTTCTAGACTATACAGGTGAGATGATTTTATTAGATGTGTTGTGACCTTATTCTACCTTTTTAAAATTTGATTGTTCGAATTTATTTGCTCTCCCTTGATTTAGTTTTCTTTTGTCTCTTCGTCTTCTTTCTTCTATTTTTTTTCTTTGTATCTTAGAAGGCTATTAGCCGAAAGCCTAATACTATTTGTATTTCTTTGTTTCGTAGATAGTCTCAATAAATGTTTTGTTTAATTTGAACCTTGGGGTCTGTTGTCTGCTCCACTACATGCATTAGACCAACTGTACTGAAAGTAAAGAAAAATAAAGTTATGGGTATTAGGGTTCATGACTCGACAGTGGGATAATCCTGATGACATTGTCCCTCTGTTCCAGGAATGCATAGCTCTTCATGAAGGCTGTGCCTCTGCATGTGCATGTGTTATACTTACTTCAACATTTGACTGTGCTGATGAATGAATGAATGAATGAATGATGACTGCATGAATGAATGAATGAATGAATGAATGAATGAACGAATAAAACATTGAATAAACGTGTACAGTGGTAGGTCCAATAGAATATGTGGGCAATGAAAGTTCATTTAAGAGCTGTCCATGAATGCTGTTGTTATGTCAGTTTGTGCGAGTCTTTTTTCAACACTTCTCTGCGCTGAATCATTAAGGAATAAATGAAATTTTAAGACCTATAAGCTTTTGTAAGTCATGAAATAATCTTGTTAATATGATGGAAGTTTGAGGAAACTGTTTTTAGGACGATTCTTTGTTTTTTGGAAACCCTCCCCTCCCCCTTTCCCTCCCCCCTCCCCCCTCCCCTGCTGCCCCTGCTCTCTCGCCATATGCACTTGAAACCTCACTCCACCCTAGATTTTGAGGAGCAGGGCGAGTTCGATATTTTCTAGTTGGCTCCTTGCTGCGGATGACGAGCCGTGAAGAACTCATTCTTCTGTCACGGAGTGAATCGTTGTGGGTTTTCTTTCATGCAACGTGATCGCGTAGCTTTAGAGGAGCTCACAGCGGACACGAAATTATGTCTCTGTCATGGACTGAAACAGGGTTTTCCGTGCAAGGTGCTCGCGTGGTTTGGGTAGAGCTCACGGGTAGCACTGAAATAGGAGAGAGAGAGCGTGAGTCGACGCAGGCAGACACAGAGAGACGGAGAGGACGAGTCTGGGCGTTTATTTCTGAGACCTCTCTGCTTTCGAGAGGTTGGCGACACTGCATGTGTGGCCCACTGTGGGGATTTTCTTGGCGGAAACCCCGACCAAGCTCTGCGTGTGTGACTCACTCTAAGGGTTTAGATATACATGGCCGGATCAAAGTTTTTTGAGGGGGGGTGCTTAAAATTGTTTTAGGGTCTTCTCATCGAAGTGGCGAAGCCACGAGTGCGTGCCTGCGAAGCAGGCACGCCCCTCTAGGGGGGTCCGGGGGCATGCCCCCCCGGAAAATTTTGAGAAAAATGGTGCAAATCTGTGCAATCTGGCAGTGCGGTCATTTCCAAGAGTTTTTGTTTGGTCACAGATTCTTCCTGTCTCTGCCCGGGTTTGATTTGTCTGTGCGAGTAGCAAAAGGAAGGCATCTTAATTATAGCAGCACCCCCCCCCCCCCTCCCTCCCCAGCTACCTTGGCTGCCAAGTAGAGTGTGCTTATACCAAGTGGAGAGTAGTACAGCATCTGGGCCCAGCATCTTTTAGCCCCCCCCCCCCTTCCTTCCCAAGCTTTTACTAACTATACTGTCTCTGCTACCAAGCAAAGTGTGCCGATATCCGATGAGGTGGGAAGTAGATCAACATATTTGAGCAACCACCCCCCCCCCCTCCCTCCTTCCCCCAACTCCCGGCTGCCACGGAGGTTTTTTTTTTTTTTTTTTTTTTTTGGGGGGGGGGTGCTCGAGCACCCCCAGCACCCCCCCTAGATCCGGCCCTGATATATGTCACTGGACTGATGTGTCTCCTATTGGTGTTCTTCTCGCGTGAGTTCAGAAGGAATCGGAGTCGTTAGTGATGGTCTAGATTCCTGCTGAGCTAATTTTCCATCGTTGTATCGCCGAGAAGTTTGTTGTGGGTTTTTGTGGGATTGTTTTTGTTTATTTTGTTTTGTATATTGTTGGCAATAGCAGGGGAAATTTGTTTCCGCTTTGTTCCTGCATTGCTGGATTTGTCTCATATTGTTGGTAATTGCAAGGGAAATTTGGTTTTGTCTCGTTCCTGCATTACTGGCACAGCAGTGCATGGTGTGCGATCTTTGTTCCTACATTATTGCGTCAAAAGTTCTTCTTCGTAATTGCGAAAGGGAAACTTGTTGTGGCTATTCCCGCATTACTAATTTAGCTCACATTGTTGTGTAATTGCAGGGGAAAACTTGTTTCAGCCTTGTTCCTGCATTACCAGTTTGTGGCGCATTTTGTTTGATTGTAGTGGAAACTTCTGTGTGTGTTTTGTCTTCTCAT
>JAWQFJ010011118.1:5000-17500 GCA_034096865.1 Theodoxus fluviatilis
CAGTCTCTCTCTCTCTCTATCTTTCAGTCTATATTTCTCTGTTTCTGTCATTCTCTCTCTCTCTCTCTCTCTCTCTCTCTCTCTTTCGGCTGAGTGATAATGTAACTTATCTCCTTATCTTTCGTTTCCGACTTGAATGAGATATTAGCAACATACTCGTGGTTATATATATATATATATTTGTCTGCAGAGTCTTTTTACTTTGTGGCCCAATTTTTGAACTGATTGTTGTAACAAAAATTATCAATGTTACGTTTAAGCAGCACTGAACAATCAAATCAAGAGAGAGAGACATGGAAGGAGCTGTTGTAGCTGTTGTGAAGGTTCTAGAATGCGCGTGAATATCGTAGCTCTATCGAGCTGTTTACATCAGCCTCTCTGCTCATTCTGTTGCTTGGTTACGTGACGGAGTCGGGCTAAATTTGTCTTGGCTGTGTCACGTGACGTCAGTCGCGAAAGCCGCCGGAGCGTGGGTTATGTTCAACTCAGTTCTCAAAAGTTCTGGAGCCAGTGGTATATTAGCAGGGTGATACGAAAGAAAGAGCGAGAGAGCGCACACGACATAGTTAAGGTGAGAGCTTAGCAAGAAGATTAGCGAGTGATCCTTTGTAAGAAATGAGGCCTCTGCAGCATCGTGCGTAGAGTGAAGTTGTTTACTGATTGTCACAGCTGTGTATCGACCAGTGCATGAATGGAGTTTCGTTGGAAACGACCACCGGAGTTTGTGAATTTCGACTTCCTGGCGCAAGCTAGAAGAACCCCCATAGTAACAGGACATTGCGAAGAGACGAGCGCAACATAGCGTTGATGGTTTATGGAGAGGACAAGTCAGGCAGGCGACTTTACAAACTCCTTTCTTCTTGATGAATAAACTTCACGCAATGCACTCGACAAAGAAAATAATAGCCATTCACGCGTAGCTTTCGGAGGGCTTCCGCCCGACTTTTTCAGCTCCCTGTCTGAGACTGAAGTGACTTCGTGTTAGGTCCACACGCTAGTGAGATAAACTCACTTGATTCTTCTTTACATCATGGCCGCATTCACGACACGAAACGACACTACACGACACGACACGACACGACACGACACAAACCGTGTCCACTCACTTCCCCGTTCACCTTCCGACTCTCCGACTGCACCAGGTTTCTCTCTCTTAGTTCCCCAGGCTCCACCCTTCTGTTCTAAAGGCTGACAACTATATTACAGCCTCAAGCCCGTCAGAATGGGGCTTACCAGATTTCAGATGCAATAGAACCGATTAGGTTTAATTTTAACAAGAAGGGCAAAGCCCATACGACTCACATGCTTGACATTGACCTTTATATGACCTTGACCTTCAGGTGACCTACAAGGTCAAGGTCAAACAACTAAACCTACCAATGACATCATACACGAAGAAATGCTTTACACATTTTTCCTACCAAAATACATGTGACCTTGACCCAAGGTCAAGGTCATCCAAGGTCATGCAACACAAAGCTGTTAATTCAAGACATAGGAAGCACAATGGTGCTTATTGGCACTTTCTACCATGAGATATAGTCACTTTTAGTGGTTCACTACCCCATTTTGGTCACATTTCATAAGGGTCAAAGTGACCTTGACCTTGATGATATGTGACCAAATGTGTCTCATGATGAAAGTATATCATGTGCCCCACATAATTATTAAGTTTGAAACAGTTATCTTCCATAGTTCAGGGTCAAGGTCACTTCAAAATATGTATACAATCCAACTTTGAAGAGCTCCTGTGACCTTGACCTTGAAGCAAGGTCAACCAAACTGGTATCAAAAGATAGGGCTTGCTTTGACCTATATACCACTTGTAGCTAAGGTCGCCATTCTCAATAACGTGGGAGAAAATTGGGAAAATGTGAAAAATGACTGTTTTTGAGATCACATTTATGGCTCCTGTGACCTTGACCTTGAAGCAAGGTCAAGTCACTATGTATATTTTTTGAGGCCTTTTCATCATACACCATCATGCCACATTTGGTGTTGATAGACTTGATAGTCTTTGAGAAAAATCCAACGTTTAAGTTTTTTACGGACGCCCGCCCGGACGGACGGACGGACGGACGCCCGGACGGACGGAGGACACGGCTCAGTACATAGACTCACTTTTGCTTCGCATGTGAGTCAAAAAAACCATTAATCACACACATCGCCCACTGATTTCGTCGTGATTAGTCCCCTGACATTCAGATACTATCTGTCCTTGTGTAAACATGGATATACCTCCTCGGACGACGGCCGCCCACTGGTCTGACTTATTCAGCAAGCATTCTCTCTGATGAAACTTCTTTCCCATATATTTCTTTGGGAACTAAGGGCTCCTCGCATGCTGAGACAGATTGTCGGCATTCTTTGAAAATTCCTCACAAATTCCTCTAAAAAGTAGTCCATCTATAGCAACGGATCTTACACTAGTCAACGAATGAATACTCTGGGAAACTGCAAGAATCTGCTACTAACATTACGCAATGGGTGACTGTACAACTGGGAGGGAAAACAACTTAGTTCTCACATGTGAACGAGCGGGGCAAAACGACCAGCACTGCCTGTACCCCACTATAAAAGAAATACAAGGAAATTAGTAAACTGAAAGGGAAGGACACAAAACACAAACAAGCGTGGTCGCATGCTGAGGAACCAGAAATAACCGGATTGTTTGTTGTATGGAAATGCACTTCTTATTTTTACATCTAAATTAAGTCTTTTCTGATTTTTTTGGATATGAGTATAAACAGTCTAGGATGAGAAAAACGCTGACGATATTCTCATTGTCTCCGCCATCGAGAAAAGAACTCGAAAGTTCAAAACGGATTCCAATTACATTTTGTGCAACATCAGGGTTTCAACAAAGGAACAACTCCTTATGATTAGAAGTTTTTCTGTCGTCTCCTTGTAGAATTATGAGCATTAAGAAAATCTTCATTGAAATCGCCATGTTGATAACATCAAACTTACGTCGGGGCAAATGCGTTCCAGCTTTCAACCACTAAAATGGCCTAAAATGACCATGGAAGAGAACGTGTGTCTTTCCTGGTGAAGGTTTGCTCACTCAGAGTTCTACCAGCATTAAGAGAATGTTATATGTAATATAGTTTGGGAATTGAAAGCATAAAGAGTGATTTTATTGTACATCAAGCCATTGATGACACGGACGTTTGCACTCAGCACTCAGATATATGTGTTGCACTCTTCTCTTCGCAATATTCCTGTTGTACGGGGGTTCTCCTCGCTTTTGCCGGGAAGTCGAAGTTCACAAACTCCAGTGGTCATTTTCGATAAACTTTATTCACACACTGGTCGATACACAGAGGTGATAATCAATAAACAGTATTCTTGTAACAACTTCACTCTATGCGAATGCCTCAGAGGACTCACTCACTCCTTACAAATGAGGACTCGCTTATCATCTAGTTAAGCTCTCCCCTTAATTCGGTCGTGTCTCTTCTCGTGTGTTTTTTCCTGTCTCTTGTCGCGCCCTTTAGTATCTTTACACAGATTCCAGAAACTTTAATTATCTAGTACAATATACTCGGTGGCCTCGAATCTTCAATAATGACGTCACGTTCCACAGCCGAGACAAATTTAGCCGCAGTCAACCATGTGACCAGGCAACGGCATTAGCAGAGAGGCTGATGTAAACAGTCCGATTGTGCTACAATATACACGTACGTTCTAGAACCTTCACAACATATCAATCTCAGCCAAGACAATGAACTACATTTCGTAGAGTCAGGCCTGGCTAGCAGAAAATACTGCCGTTGTTAATTAAGCAGGCCATAAAAGAGGAAGTTTGGCATCCTTGGCCGAGGTTTGTGCATCTCTGAGTGCACTCTATTATTTTTATTAGTTGGATATGAGCATGAACACTGTAGGATTTTCTGTTGTTGCGATATGTTAATTTCAAAATGGGAAGTTACGCCAAAAGCCTTTGGAATTTTCCAGAATAAATAGCTACATAATGGCTGTCAGGCTATTAAATGTATATTTCGACGCATTAAAATGGTTTTCGTATTAACGCCAATCATTCAAGAACATGAACATGTGCTGCCCTTGGGGAGCATCGCTTAAGCTAGGAACCTCGCAAGATCATAGGCCAGTGTCAACTTGTGTCAAAATGATCAAAGCAGACGTAAAGGCAGTCAAATGTTTGACAAATGTTAACACCGGCCTATGTTTTGACAATTAGTAGGCTAAGCAACGTATCCCTGGTGGGCATTTCTGCAAAAAGACGACACTGACCCAGATTGACTGACCATCAGTGTGTGCCTATAGCGTCCAATCACCCATTCTGAACACAGAGATATACTATCCATGATACAGGTTGGTCACGTGACTTCGGCTCCACATTCCAATGATTTTACCAATCAATGTTCAACATGATCAAAAGACCATCGAGATTAAAAAGATACGATTCTATTTCACTCCAATTATTTATCCCGATAGATAAACACAAATTTGCTTTCTGGCTGGAACCTGTGGTCTAACTACCTTCACACTGTTTGACGAGCTGCTGGAGTCCACACTTCGATCATTCGTGTATCCAATAATCGGAATCGGTAAATAACTTAACCTACATTCCGTTGCTAGGCTAATTGTAATGAATATAAAGAGAGATCCCAGATTTGTTAAGCCTGTGTTTCCGTCCATCTGTCCAGTATCTGTCATTGTTTGATCGAACTGCTGAGCAGACTGTTTGGAGTTAAGCAGACTGATCAATTTATAAATTAGTGCAGTTTTTATATCATATTAGACGATGCATAATTAGATCAGTGATGCCGAGGAAACTTTTAATCCTCAGTTGTGGGACGGATGAAAGAAAGATTGAGTTTTAATGACGCATGCAAAGGCCTGTACTATTTGTAATGTTAAACGGGGAGGGAGGAGAGGGAGGGAGGGGGAGAGGAGGAGGGAGGGAGAGGGAGGGGAGGGAGGAGGAGAGAGAGGGGGAGGGGGGGAGAGGAGGGAGGAGAGAGGGGAGGGGGAGGAGGGGAGGGAGGAGGAGGAGGGAGAGGGGGAGGGGAGGCGAGGAGGAGGGGAGGAGAGGGGAGGAGGGGGAGGGAGGAGGGAGGGGGAGGAGAGGGGGAGAGGAGGAGGGGAGGGAGGGAGGAGGGAGAGGGGAGAGGGGGAGGGGGAGGGGAGGGAGGGAGGGGGAGGAGGAGGGGGAGGGAGGAGGGAGGGGGAGGGGAGGAGGGAGGGAGAGGGGAGGAGGGGAGGAGGGAGGAGGGAGGAGGGAGGGAGGAGGAGAGGAGGGAGGGAGGGGGAGGAGGGGGGAGGGAGGAGGAGAGGAGGGGAGGGGAGGAGAGGGAGGGGAGGAGAGGAGGGGGAGAGGAGGAGGGGGAAAGAGGGGGAGGGGAGGGGGAGGAGGGGAGGAGGGAGGAGGGGAGGGGGGAGGGGAGGAGGGGAGGGGGAAGGGAGAGGGGAGGGGGAGGGGAGGGAGGAGGAGGGGGAGAGGAGGGGAGGGGAAGGGGGAGGGGGAGGAGGAGGGGGAGGGGGGGGGGGGGGGGAAGGGAGGAGGGGGGAGAGGGGAGGGAGGGGGAGGGGAGGAGGAGGAAGGGGGAGAGGGAGAGGAGGGGGAGGGGGGGAGAAGAAGGAGGGGGGAGAGGGAGGGGGAGGGGGGAGGAGGGGAGAGGGGGGAGGGAGGAGAGAGGAGGGAAGAGGGGGGAGGGAGGAGGGGAGAAGGGGGGGAGGGGGAGAGGGAGGGGGAGGGGAGAGAGGGGAGGAGAGGAGGGAGGAAGGGGAGGGGAGGGGAGGGGGGGGAGAGAGGAGGGAGAGGAGGGGGGAGGGGAGGGAGGGGAGGGTAGGAGGGAGGGGGAGGAGGGGGAGGGGGGGAAGGAGGGAGGGAGAGGAGGGGGAGGAGGGAGGGGAGAGGGGAGGGGGAGAGGGAGGGAGGAGGGAGGGAGGAGGGGGGGAGGGGGGGGGAGGGAGGGAGAGGGGGAGGAGGGGGAAGGAGGGGAGGAGGGGGGGAGGAGAGGGGGAGGGGAGGGGAGGAGGGAGGGAGGAGGGGGGAGGAGGGGAGAGAGGGGGGGAGGGAGGAGGAGGAGGAGGGGGAGAGGGAGGAGGGGGAGAGGAGGAGGAGGGGGGAGGAGGGGGGAGGGAGGAGGGGAGGGAGGGAGGGGGGGGAGGAAGGAGGGAGGGAGGGGAGAGGGAGGGGGGAGGAGGGAGGGGAGGGAGGGGAGGAGAGGGGGAGGAGGGGAGAGGGAGGGGAGGAGGGGAGGAGGGGAGGGGGGGGGGAGGAGGGAGGAGAGGGGAGGGAGGGAGGGGAGGGGGAGAGAGGGGGAGAAGGGGGGGAGAGGAGGAGGAGGAGGAGGGGAGGAGAGAGGGGGAGGAGGGGGAGGGAGGAGAGGGGGAGGGGGGGAGGGGAGGAGGAGGGGAGAGAGGGAGGGAGGGGGGAGAGGGGGGAAGGGGAGGGGGAAGGAGGGAGGGGAGGGGAGAGGAGAGGGAGGAGGGGGAGAGAAGGAGGGAGGGGGGGGGAGGAGGGAGGAGGAGGGGGAGGAGGAGGAGGAGGGGGGAGAGGGGGAGGAGGAGAGGAGGAGGAGGGAGAGGGGGGGGAGGGGGGAGAGGAGGAGGGGGGGTGAGAGGGGGGGGGGAGGGGAGGAGGGGAAGTAGGGAGGAGGGAGGGAGGGGAGGAGAGGGAGGAAGGAGGGGGGAGGAGGAGGGGGGGTAGGAGGAGGAGGAGGAGGGAGGGAGGGAGGAGGGAAGAGGGAGAGAGGGGAGAGGAGGGAGGAGGGAAGAGGAGGAGGGAGGGGAGAGAGGGGGGAGAGGGAGAGAGGGGGGGAGGGAGAGGGAGGAGAGTGAGGAGAGGGGAGGGGGAGGAGAGGGAGAGGGGAGAGGAGAGGAGGAGGGGGGGTAGAGAAGGGAGAGAGGGGGGGGAGGAAGGAGGAGGGGAGGAGAAAGAGAGGAGAGAGGGGGGTGGTAGAGGAGGGAGGAGAGGGGGGAGGAGAGGAGGGAAGGGAGGGAGAAGGGGGGAGGGAAGAGGGGGAGAGGCGGGAGAGGAGGGAGGAGAGAGGCGGAGGGAGGGAGGGGGGGAGGAGGAAGGGAGGGGGAGAGGGAGAGGGGGGGGAGGGAAGGGGGGGGGGAGGAGAGGAGGGGGGGGTGGGGAGGAGGGGGAGGAGGGAGGGGAGGAGGGAGGGAAGGGGGGGAGACAGGAGTAGAGGAGGGGGAGGGAGAGAGGAGGAGAGGAGAGAGGGAGGGAAGAGGAGAGGGGAAGAGGGAAGGAGGAAGGGGGAGAGGAGGAAAGAGGGAGGAGGGGAGGAAGGGGGGGAGGAGGTGGGGGAGGGCGGGGAGGGGGGGGGGGAGGAGGGGGCGGGGAGGGAGAGGGAGAGGGGGAGAGGGGGGAAGGGGGAAAGAGGGAGGGGAGAAGGTAGGGGAGGGGGGAGAAGGGAGGGAGCGAAGAGGGGAGGGACTAGGGAGGGAGGGGAGGGGAGAAGGGGAGAGGGGGAGAGGGAGGGAGAGAGGATGAAGGGAGGGGAGGGAGAGGGAGGAGAGGGGAGGAGAGAGGAGGCGAGGAGAGGGGAGAGGGAGGGAGGAAGTGGGGGGGATGGAGGGAGAGGGGAGGGAGGGAGAGGGGTAGGAGGGGGGGGGGGGGAGGGGAGGAGGAAGGGGGGAGAAGGGAGAGGAGGGAGGGGAGGGAGGGGAGCAGAGGAGGGGGAGGGGAGGAGGGAGGGAGGGGGAAAGGAGGGGGGGGGAGGGAAGAAGGAGGGAGGAGAGGAAGGGGGGGGGAGGAGGGAGGAGAAGGGAGGGTGGGGGAGAGAGGAGGAGGGGAGAGAGGAGGGGGGAGGGGGGGAGGGAAGGGGAGAGGAGAAGGAGGGAGGAAGAGGGGAAGGAGAGGAGGGAGGGGGGGAGAGGAGAGGAGGGAGGGGGGAGGGGGGAGAGGAGAGGGGGAAGGGGGGGAGGAGAGGGAAGGGGGGGTGGGGAGGGAAGAGAGGGGGAGGGAGGGGAGGGAGAAGGAGGGGAGGAAGAGGGAGGGAGAGAGGGAGGAGGGGGAGAGGAAGAGGGGGAGGTGAGGGGGGGTAGAGAGGGGAGAGAAGGGGGGGGGGAGGGTGGAGGGGGAGGAAGGAAGGAGGGTGAGGGAAGAGGGGGTGGAGGAGAAGAAGGAGGGGAGAGGGAGGGGAGGGGGGGGTGGGAGAGAGAAGGAGGGGAAGGAGGGAGGAGGGGAGGGAGAAAGAGAAGGTGAAGAGAGAGAGGAGGTAGGGGGGGAGAGAGGGGAAGGAAAGGGTAGAGAGGGGCGAGGGAAGTGAGGGGGGAGGAGTGGAGAGGGGGAGGGGTAGGGGGGAGGAGAGGGAGGGGAGAGAGGGGGGAGAGTAGAGGAGGAAGGGAAGAGAGAGAGAGGGAAGAGAGGGGGAAGAAGAGAGAAAGAGGGAGGAGAGAGAAGAAGGGGGTGGGAGGGGAAGGAGGAGGGGGGAGGAAGGGGGAAAAAAAAAAAAGGGGGGGGATAAAGAGGTAGAGGGAGGGGAGGGGGAGAAGGGAGAGAAGGGGGAGGAGGGGAGGAGGGGGAGAGGAGAGGGGGAGGTAAGAGGGGGGGAGAAAGGGGGAGGAAGGAGAGGGGAGGGGAGAGAGAGGAGGAGGAGGGAGAGGGGAGAAAGAAAAGAGGAGAGGATAGGGGAGGAAAGGGAAGGGAAAGAGGAGAGAGGAGAGAGGGAAAAGGGGTAAGAGAGGGGGAAAGGAGAGTAGGGAGGGAGAAGAGGGGGGGGAGAGGGGAGGGGAGTTAAAGATGAGGAGGGGATGGAGAGAGAGAAGGAGAAAGGGGGGGAGAAGGGAAGGAGAGAGGGAGAGGAGGGGAAGGGGAGAGGAGAGAAAGGGGGGAGGAAGGGAAGGGGTGGGGAGGGGGGAGGGGGGGAGGGGGGGAGAGGGGGAGAGGGGAGGGGGGAGAGGGGAGGGGGAGGGGGAGGAGGGGGGGAGGGGGGAGAGGGGAGGGAGGGGGGGGGGGAGGGGGAGGGGGGAGGGGAGGAGGGGGGGGGGGGGGGGAGGGAGGGGAGAGGGGGGGGGAGGGGGGGGAGGGGGGAGGGGGAGGGGGAGGGAGAGGGGGGGAGGGGGGGAGGGGGAGGGAGGGGGAGGGGGGGGGAGGGAGGAGGGGAGGAGGGGGAGGGGGGAGGGGAAGGGAGAGGGGGGGGAGGAGGAGGAGGAGAGGGGAGAGAGGGGAGGGGGGGGAGAGAGGGAGGGGAGGGGGGGGGAAGGAGGGAGGGGGAGGAGGAGGGGGAGGGGGGAGAGGGGAGGAGGGAGGGAGGGAGGGGGGAGGGAGAGGGGGAGGGGAGGGGAGGGGGGAGGGAGGGGGAGGGGGGAGAGGGGGAGGGGGGGAGGGGGGGGGGAGGGGGGAGGGAGGGGGCGGGGGGGGGAGCGGGGAGGAGGGGGGGGGGGTGGGGGGGAGGAGGGGGGCGGAGTGGAGAGAGGGGAGGAAGGGGAGGGCGGGAAGGGGGAGAGGGTGTGGAGGGTGGAGGGGGGGGAGGGGATGGTAGGGGGGGAGAGGAGAGATGGGGGGACGGGAGAAGAGAGGTAGGGGGGGAAGGAAGAGGAGGAGGGGGATGGGGGGGGAGGAGGAGGGGGGGAGTGGGGGAAGGATGGGAGAGGAGAGGGGGGGAGTGAGAGGGGGGGGGGAGGTGGGTGGTGGAGGGAGGGGGAGGGATGGGTGGGGAGGGGGGGAAAGGGAGGTGGGGAGGGAGGGAGAGTGGGGCGAGGTGGGAAGGAGGGGGGGGGAGAGGGGGAAGAAGAAGAGGGGGGGAGAGGAGGGGAGGGGGGGGGCGAAGGGAGAGAGGAGGGGAAAGGAGGTGGGGGGGAGGAGGGGTGGGGGGGAGGGGGGGGATGAGGGGGAGAGGAGGGGACGGGGGAGCGGAGTGGGAAGGGAGGGAGGGGTGGAGGCGGGGGGAGAGAAGGGGTAGGAGTGGAGGGAGAGAAGGAGGGGAGGGGGAGGGGGGGAAAGGGGGGGGAGAGTAGGGGGAGGGGGGGAGGGGAGGAGGGGAAGGGGGGAGAGGGGGGGGGGGGGGGGGGAGGAAGGTGGTGGAGAGGGGGGAGAGGAAGTGGTGGGGGAGAGAGGGGGAGAGGTAGGGAATGGGGAGGGGATGGAGGGAGAAAAGGGGGGGAGGGGGGCGAGGAGGGAGGAGGGGGGGGGAGGGGGAGCGGGAATAGGGAGGGGTGTTGGGAGGGGAGGGGGAGGGGAAGGGAGGAGAAGGGGGGGAGCGGGTGCAGAGGGGGAGAGAGAGGAGGGGGGTAGGGGAGAGGGAGGAGGAGGGAGGGGGAAAGAGGGAGCGGGCGAAGGAGGGGGTGGAGGGAGAGGGGGGGATGGGGGACGAGGAGGAGGGGCGGGGGGGGAAGAGGAGGGGTGGGAGTGGGAGTGGGGAGGGGGGGAGGGGCGGGGAGGGAAGGAGGGGGAGGGGGGGGTGGGAGGTGAGGGGGGAGAAGGGAGGAGAGGATTGGAAGGGAGGATGAGGAGAGGGGGGGGAGAGAAGCAGGGGAGGAGGGGTGGCGTGCGAGGGGGGGGGAGGTGGGAGAGGAGGGGAGGGAGGGAATGGGGGGGGGAGTGGGGAGGGGTCGAGGATGGGGGGGGGGGGAGAGAGGGGGGGGAGAGAGGGAGGGGAGGAGCATGTGGCGGGGGGAGGGAGGGGGAGGGAGGTAGGAGGGAGGGAGTGGAGGGGGGGAGGGGGGAGGGGGGGGGGGAAGAGGGAGGGGGGGGGGGAAGGGGGGGAGGGCCCGGGGGGAGCGGGAGGAGGGGGAGGAGGGGGGAAGGAGGGGAGGGGAAGAGGGAGTGTGGGGGGGGGGGAGGGCGGGAGGGGGAGGGAGGGCGGGAGGGAAGGGGGGGAGGGGGGGGGGAGGGAGTGGAGAGGGGGGGAGAGGGGGCGAGGGGGGGGGAGGGGGAAGGGGGGGAAAAGGGGAAGGGAGGGGGGAAGGGGGAAGGGAAAAGGGGAGGGGGGAGAGAGGGGAACAGTGGGAGGAGGGGGCGCGGGAAGGAAGAGGGGAGAGGAGGGGGAGAGGGGGAGGGGGGGGACGGGAGGGGTGAGGTGAGAGGAGAGGGTGGGAGTATGGGGAGAAAGGAGGGGGAAGGAGAGGTAGAGGGAGTGGAAGGTGAGGGGTGTGAGGAGGGGGGGGAGGGAGGAGAGGGGGAGGGAGGGGGAGGTGGGGGGGGCGAGGGGGGGGGGGGAGAGGGAGGAGGAAGGGGGGAGAGGGTGAGGGAGTAAAGAGGGGGGTGGAGAAGAGGAGGGAGAGAGAGAGGAAGGTAGAGGGGAGGGAAGATGGGGAGTGGGGGGGAAGGGGGGGGGAGGGAGGTGAGGGGAGGGAGATGGAGGGGGAGGAGGAGTGGGGGGATGGAGAACAGGGAGGGGAAGGGGGAGAGTAAGGGGGGAGGGGAGGGAGGGGGAGAGGGGGAGGGGAGGGGGGAAGGGGGGAGGGGGGGGTGGGGGGGAGAGGGAGCGGAGGAGAGGTAGGGGGGGGGAGGGAGGGGGGAGGGGGGGGAGGGGGGTGGGGAAGTGAGTGGGGGAGGAAGGGAAGGGGAGGGAGGGTGAGGGGGGGGGGGAGGAGGGAGAGGGGGGGGTCGGGGGGGAGGGAGTGGCAGGGGGGGGAGGGGGCGAGGGAGAAGGAGGGGGGAGAAAGCGAGTGAAGAGGAGGGGGCAGAGGTGAGGGGTGGAAGGGGGGAGGGCGGGAGAGGGGGAGGGGGAATGGTAAGGGGGCGTTTGGGTGAGGTGTGGTGGGGTGGGGGTGGAGAGGCGAGGCATGGAGGGGGGCGGGGGAGGAGAGGGGGGGAGAGAGGGGGGAGGAGGGGGGGGAGTGGGAGAGGTAAGCCGGGGACGGGGAAGGGAGAGAGGGGGAGGTAAGGTGGCGGGGGGGGGGGGGGAGGGGGAAGGGGATGGAGTAGGAGGAGAAGGAAGGGGGACGTGGAGGGGGAAGAAGAGCGGAGGGGAAGGGGTGGGGAAGGGGAGAGAGGAGATGGGGAAAGAGGGGTGTGGGGGGGGGGGGGGGGAGGGGAGGGGAGGGGAGGAGGCAGGAGGCCAGGCGGGGAGGAGAGGGTAGCAAGAGGAGGATTGGAGGTAAGGGGTGGGGGTGGGAGGAGGAGGGAGAGGAGGAGGGGGGGCAGGAGAGGGGGAGGGAGTAGGGAGGGGGGGGAGGGAGGGGGCGCGGGGCGGAGGATGGGGAGGAGGGGAGGAGGGGAGGAGGGTGGGCGGAGAAGAGAGGGGACGGAGAGGGGGAGGAGGAATGGAGGGGAGGGGGAGGGGGGGAGGGGGGGGGAGGAGGGAGGGGAGGGGGGGATGGGGGAGGGGAAAGGGGGGAAGGGAGGGTGAGAGAGGGGGAGGGGGAGGGGGGGTGGAAGAGGGGGGAGAGGGTGGGGGGAGGTGAGGGGAGGAGAGCGGGGGGGGAGGTGGGAGGGGGGGCGGGGGGAGGGGGAAAGTGGAGGAGAGGAGAGAGGGGAGGGTGGAGTGTGAGGGGGTGCAGGGGAGGGAGAGGAGGGGGAGCGGTGAGAGGGAGGGGCGGGGGGGGGAGTGAAGGGAGGATGAGCGGGGTGG
>JAWQFJ010011120.1:5000-7500 GCA_034096865.1 Theodoxus fluviatilis
TATCCCTCCCCCTCCACTCCTACACCAACCCCTTCAATCCCATCCCATTAAAACTATCCCTCCCCCCTCCACCCCCACAATACCCCCTCCTATTTTATCCCATTAAAATTATCCCTCCCCCCTCCACCCCCACACTATCCCATCCAATCCCATCGCATTAAAACTATCCCTACTGCCTCCACCCCCACACTACCCCCTCCAATCCCATCCCATTAAAATATCCCTCCCTCCTCCACACCACACTACCCCCTCCAATCCCATCCCATTAAAACTATCCCTATCCCCTCCACCCCCACACTATGGGCTTTCATCCTTTCCGTGCTTTACATGGGGGCCCGTGGTTGGTCCTGTTATTGTTTGGCTTGTGTGTTAATGCCATGTACGTGTGCCGTGTCTTATTGGTTTATTGGTTTCTCCTGTGTCAAGTTGTTGCTGTGGTGTGTTGCTTTGGGCTTGGTCTACTTGTGTGCTTATGCATTGTATGTGTACTGTGCCTGATTTTGTTTTACTTGTGTTTGGCATTATTTATATGTTTCATGTCTTTTATGCCTGTAAAGCGCTTTGAGCATGTATATGAAAATGTGCTGTATAAATAAACTTCATTATTATTATTATTATTATTATTATTATTATTATTATTATTATTATTATTATTATTATTATTATTATTATTATTATTATTATTATTATTATTATTATTATTATTATTATTATTATTATTATTATTATTATTATTATTATTATTATTATTATTATTACCCCCTCCAATCTCATCCCATTAAAATTATCTCTTCCCCCTCCACCCCCATACTACCCCTTCCAATCTCACCCCAGTAAAACTATCCTTCCCCCCTCCACCCCCACGCTACCCCCTTCAATCCCATCCCAATAAAATTGTCCCTACCCCCTCCACCCCCACACTACCCCCTCCAATCCCATCCCATTAAAACTATCCCTTCCCCCTCCACCCCCACACTACCCCCTTCACCTTGCATCGTACTCAGCTATCCCCACCCCCTCATTCCAATCCACCTCCTAACCCACCTCCTCCACCACATCTCCCTGTGGGTTGGGAGTTAAGAATTGACCCACCGCGTATCTCTACGCGATTTGTGAGAGGCGTATAACTAGGGGACACCGTGACTTGACTGATCTTACATTTATTTTAATAGGCTATCGCGAAAAATGGCTTTACATAGCCTTCAAAGGCTGATAGGTCGTAAAACGTCATCCATTCATCCTACACCACACCACCCTACCTCATCCCCACTTCACCTCCCTATCTTCACCACTTGACACTTCCACCCCCAATTTCCTCCACTCAGCCCCTTACATACCCCATTTATTCTTCTTCCGACTCCACTCCACCCTTCTGTCTCCCATCTCATCCAATTCACCTTCCCCCCCATCCCCACCCTAAACCTACACTCTCCATTTCCCCCTGTGGGTTGAGGGTTAGGAGAATAGACCCACCGTGTCTCCCTGTGGGTTGAGGGTTAGGAGAATAGACCCACCGTGTCTCCCTGTGGGTTGAGGGATAGGAGAATAGACCCACCGTGTCTCCTTGTGGGTTGAGGGTTAGGAGAATAGACTCACCGTGTCTCCCTGTGGGTTGAGGGTTAGGAGAATAGACCCACCGTGTCTCCCTGTGGGTTGAGGGTTAGGAGAATAGACCCACCGTGTCTCCCTGTGGGTTGAGGGTTAGGAGAATAGACCCACCGTGTCTCCCTGTGGGTTGAGGGTTAGGAGAATAGACCCACCGTGTCTCCCTGTGGGTTGAGGGTTAGGAGAATAGACTCACCGTGTCTCCCTGTGGGTTGAGGGTTAGGAGAATAGACCCACCGTGTCTCCCTACACGATTCGTAAGAGGCGAATAAAATCAATAGGGCATCGTGGTTTGGATTGCGCTTACTCGGAACTATTCCAGTGATTTTCGTGCTTAATGGCCTTACATAGCCTACAAAGGCTGATAAGCTGTAAAACTCCATCCATCCATCCATCCATGCATACATCCATCCATCCATCCACCCGTCCACCCGTCCATCCATTCATCCATCCGTCCATCCATCCATCCATCCATCAACCCATCCATCCATCCATCCATCCATCTATCCATCCATCCATTAATCCATACATCCATCCACCAGTCCACCCATCCATCCATTCATCCATCCGTCCATCCATCCATCTATCCATCCATCCATCCATCCATCCGTCCATCCATCCGTCCGTCCGTCCGTCCGTCCATCCATCCATCCATCCGTCTATCCATCCTTCCATCCATCCACCCTCTCTATTCCTTTATATGACCCTCGACCTCAAAATGAGTCGGATGTTCACTTTAGGAAATTATGAGCAATGCATCTGGTCGTAAAGAGGAGACACTTTCACTTTCCAACGGCGTCAAAAGCTTCAGAAGAGGACAAACACTGAGAACGTTATGAGCCACTGAAGTCTGGTGCTTACTAGTATGACGTGACAAAACAGGTTTGTGAGTGTA
>JAWQFJ010011120.1:12500-28885 GCA_034096865.1 Theodoxus fluviatilis
CCTCCCTCTCCTCCTCCCTCTCTTCCTCCTGCTCCTCCTCCTCCTCCTTCTCCTCCTCCTCCTCCTCCTCCTCCTCCTCCTTCACCTCCTCCTCCTCCTCCTCCTCCTCCTCCTCTTCCTCCTCCTCCTCCTTCTCCTCCTCCTCCTCCTCCTCCTCCTCCTCCTCCTCCTCCTCCTCCTCCTCCTCCTCCTCCTCCTCCTCCACCTCCTCCTCCTCCTCCTCTTCGTCCTCCTCCTCCTCCTCCTCCTCCTCCTCCTCCTCCTCCTCCTCCTCCTTTTCGTCGTCCTCCTCCTCCTTCTCCTCCTCCTCTTTCTCCTCCTCCTCCTTCTGCTTCTTATTCTTCTCCTCTTCGTCCTCCTCCTTCTTATCGTCAGAAACCTAACTTGCTTGCTTGCAGCCCGTGCCATGGGCAGCCTGTCTCTCCCTGCTCAGATTGAAAAAAGTCATTAGTTGACCAATTAAATTTAAAAAGTGAACAGCTGGCTAATTAGGGATGAGCTGGGATCTCTTATCTGTTAACTACTCATTACTAGCAAAGAAGTGAGAAGTGCCATTGATAGATTAAAGCCTGCAAAGGCGCCTGGTCTAGATGGTTTACCGGGTGGATCTTTCAAGGTAGCTGGAGAAAAAGTCATCCCTTTTTTTTCTACACTATTCAATGCTCTTTTGATACTCATTATTTTCCCTCTGCATGGTCACGATCTGTTATCCCCCCCTTGCACAAGAAGGGAGATGTGCTTAATCTTGATAATTACAGAGGTATCTCGTTGCTGAGTGCAATGAGCAAGATTTTCACAACCATTCTAGCGAGACGTCTGCGGGTGTGGATGGAGCAAGAAAACAAGACATGTGTCGAACAAGACGGATTTCGATCCCACCATTCAACAATAAATCATATCTTTACATTGTATAGCATGATCTTGAAATGTGTATATGGAGGCAGACGTGGGAAACTGTATGTCGCCTTTGTCGATTATACAAAGGCATTTGATTCTGTCAATCGCGGGCAGCTTTGGAAAGTGCTTAAAGGCGCATGTTTGTCGACAAAGTTTCTTTTGATGTTAAAGGCGATGTACGCCAACGTCCATGCATGTGTTCGATAAGGTCATGACCTATCTGACTTCTTTAAGTGCCCAACAGGGGTGAAGCAGGGGGCAATTGAGAGTTGTCGCGTGTTTATCTACCTGCCTAATTGAAATAGGTTCACCCTCGAGGAACGACGTAGTCGTCCTAGAGGGGAGAGACCTTTAGACAACAGAGTTTACACCTAACCTCAATCACCACTCCTTGGGGGCACACCACAACGTCAAGCAATGTCAAACAACAAGTGAATAATGACCACTGAATCAGGATAAAAGTAAACAAGTCAAGTTTAATCAACAAACGAACTCCCCTTGCTGCACTGGGCCGCAAAGGAGGGAGCAAGCAAGTGATCAAATAGAAAATACAAGAAAAGAAACCAAAACAAAGTCAAGCAGCGGAACAAGATGGTGGCACTTCCGCTACTGGAAAAACAGGCAAGAATCAACAAGCACAATAACAACAACTGACATTGGGGCAAATGTGAAACAACCCCAAAAGCATGAAAAAACACCATACACTAAAACACAGTATCTGCGTTACCGGTAACGATAACTACTGGAAAAGTGATACAAGAAAAACCCCGCTCTTCTTCACTCCCTCACAAAACACCAGGAACTGTAATTTATTCAAAAATCCGTTTCAGACAAAAAAAACCCACTTCCGACCACTCGTTCTAACGCTCACAAGCAGAACGAAAAGATTCTCTCAACAGAGAAAATAAGATTCCACACTCCCGTACCAAGGAAGTCACAAGCACACTTCAACCTGGAAGAAGTTGCTATATTTCACTACAGAAACATTTAACAATTCAAATGTTAAATTAAACCTGAGAACTTTCCCCAAACCAGAACATCAGGAAACATCAATCCCCACAGAAAGATTTTCCCATCTCACTTTACAATTCCCACTGGCTAAGTCACCCACAGCCAAACGTCCCATGAATATTAATGAGTTAAACCCCCGCTGGTCCAACCCCCCTTCCCCTTATGCTGACGCACTTCCGCCCAAACCTTGCAAGCAGAAAAACAGAGAAGTATTCAGACACGCGCGAACCCACACTCGCGCTCACCTTTCTCGCACAACAGTCCTGTTCAAACTCCCGTGAGCAAATGAAACAGACGTCTATAATCACAGCAGAGAAAGACAAAAAGGTTTCGCTTACCCTTTTAAAGTCCAAACAACCCGAGGTCCAGAACACGCTAATCCTCTCATAGCACAACCCAACCCAACCAAACCAAGCCAAGCCAACCTCATAAAAATTAGCACACAACCTCTACCACCTTCCCCTTCCAATCCGTTGAAAGTACACTGCTCCGAGCACCGCGCTCAGACAAGTCTCAGAAGAAACAGTTCCTCGTCGAAGGCTGCAGGTAGTACCAAAGAAGAAGAATGCCCCAAGCGTCTCTACGTCGTGGCAAACGGGCGGGCGACCAAAGCCTCTCTCTCCCGTCTCGAAGTGTCACTGACAACGAGCGCCAAGCTCGCCAACCCGTCAGTGAAATCGGAAAGTCCGTTCCGATGCAGTAGGAATCCCCCCGGTCATCAGTACGAGTGCAAATAATTCCATCCTACATAAGAATCAGTTTATTCCTCGCACTATTCTCGTTGTATGTCGCTACAACCGTTGGCTGCGCTCTTCACTGCTCCGTGCGAGTGAACAAACGCTAGCGTTCCAACCGTCCTACTTCTACACTGTCCCTTTACTCTGACAGTTAGGCCACACCATGTGGACTTCCACGCCAATCCGTCGGTGTCTTCGCTAGACCCCAATTTAGCACACAGCTAGTCATAGACGAAGATACGCAGCTCCCAGAGCTACTAGGAAAAGAGTACTTGCGACTGAGTCTTCACCACCGTTGAGGATGAGCACGTCACATGCTCCCGAAGTATCGCTTGTCGACTCGACGCTGGGCACGCGTTGGAATAGGTAGAGTTCTCACTAACTCTAACAGGAGGCAGGTGATGCAGAAACGGATACAGAATGCAGAATTGTAGAATGCGTAGCTTCATGCCCCCAGGCCGTGATTCCTCCCAAAAGCGAGTTTTCCTCATAGACTCAACCAAGGTTGTCCTTCCACTCTCGTGACCAACCCACCATAGGCCTTCAACGATGAGATTTCTCAGCGAAGCGAAACGACTTCGCTCGCCACCCATGTGGCTCGAGTTGGCAGCGCCATTACTCGCTCAACCGCCTCCATCCAACCAATGAATATGACTGATCAGAAACGCTCTGTCAGTCCTGACGATAACTACGTCACGTGATCATCTTCCAATCACTGCCCGTTAATTTTCGCGCCCTTAGATCCATGTTGAGCCGAGGGTAGACCCCGCGTACATTCCAATACCCCTCCGACCCCCAAACGTAACCCCTCAAGGTGACTTTTTTACCCGCCGCACGAATCTGACTTTAGCTTTGCGGCAATACGGTTCCGAGCACATAGTGCTCAATGCAATCTCATGCACTGACATTTGCTTTACATCATCACTCATAAGTCGCGTCTTGCGACAAGCCTCCCTGCTTAAGTACAGACCACCAGGTCTGCACCTCTACAAACTTCTTCACCTGATACTTCTACCCACCTATGTTATGAAAGGACCCTCCCTCACCCACGACTTTTCTCCCAAGTTAAATGATCTATTTTATCACACGAGTAAAGGAATGAACCAGATCGGAATGGAGAAAGGCAACACCCGCCCACAGACAGGCAGAGGCACCTTATCCAACCACAGCCTGACCCCTTGCTCAGGAATGGCCCACCCCCTTCAACAAACTCTACTTTCATACACAAGTGTCAGGATCAGAAATCTCTCAGAAGTCTATTACAACGTGGAACACAGATATAGTACCAATCTCTCTGCCCCTCGCCCTGCACGTGGCAGAGATGACCGCTGGGCACAGGCGGATGGCACCCCTCTCACCCCCTGTGAGTGAGTTGGTAGTGTGACACCCGGGTGTCCCGTCACACGCCTACTCGTGTTGACGCCTCTCTCACCCTCCATAGGTGAGCGAGTAGTGTGGCACCCACGTGCCCGCGTCACATGCCCACTTGCATTGACGCCTCTCTCACCCTCCATAGGTGAGCGAGTAGTATGGCACCCGAGTGCCCGCGTCACACCCACTCGCGTTGATGCCTCT
This sequence comes from Theodoxus fluviatilis, assembly GCA_034096865.1. Taxonomy (NCBI): domain Eukaryota; kingdom Metazoa; phylum Mollusca; class Gastropoda; order Cycloneritida; family Neritidae; genus Theodoxus; species Theodoxus fluviatilis. The sequence continues at coordinate 16,721 of JAWQFJ010011120.1, forward strand.
CTCACCCTCCGGCACCTTCCGTGGCCTGGGACGAACCCGTTGACACAGGTTGCAAGATGACACATAACGACGTGTCTCAGGGCACATCCCTGGCCAGTAGAAGTGCTTCCAGACCCTCTCTCTGGTCCCCTGCACCCCCATGTGTTCTCTCATGGGTGGTTCGTGGGCAAATCGCAAAACTCTTGGTCTAAGCTGACGCGGCACTACCACTTGGGTGTCTACCACCCCTTTCCCACGGAATTCCCTGTACAATAGTCCCTTTTTCCACATGAAGCGGATCTCTCCCGACTGCTTGGTCAAACTCACGGTTCTCTTCTCCGCTGCCTCACGGCAGTGACGGAGTGTAGGATCAGACCGCTGCAATTCCCTCAGTCGCCCAGGTGTTACCTCCCCCATCCCTGGCGAAACTACATGCTGTGGAGTTGACTCTTCCTTCCCCTTAGCAGTCGCCTGTGTACACGTCAAAACTGAGACTGTCTTCAGCTGAGCGTAGACAGGAAGGACTCTGGAATCGCTCAGCAGAGCGTGATTCCCAATGATAAAGTCGACGGCGGGTGATTCCATCACAACAGCCTCGACGTCACCGGAGTAGAAAGGACTATCTATCGTCACGCGGACAACTGGATACAATCTCTTCACACTGGCCTCAGCCATAGCTACCTCCAGTTTCCGACCTTTAAACTTGGAAGGCGCCACAAGTGCACGTTTCACTACGCACACCTGCGATCCAGTGTCGCGGAGTCCTTGCACTCTTACTCCATCTACTGTCACAAAACATCTCAGATCGTAGCTCAACTGGCTACACGGAAGACACAAAGTAGGAACTGCGACGGGTCCCAGAGATCGAACAGGCCCCCCTGATACTGCCCCTGCAGTTTTCACTCTCTTCGAACAATTCCTCGCAAGGTGCTTGGGAGATTGACAGATAAAGCACTTCCTCGTGCCCTGCCCCCCTGCTCCCATCCCTTTAGCTTTCCCTCCGTTAGCCTTTCCCTCTGCACCCTGGTTTTCACCCTGTGGTCGACCTTGCTGGGATGGCTTTATCTCGCACCTGCCGTGCGCTTCAAAGTGGATTTCTGCTGACTTAACCACCTTGGCCAAAGTCTGGGGCTCTTTCTCCCGGATGTAAGCAGTCATTTCTGGGGACAGAGACTGTAAAAACTGCTCCAAGAGGATGAGTTGCTTCAACTCGCTAATCTTAGAAAGCTCCTGCCACTTTGTAAGATTCTCCGCAATGCGAGCACCGTACTGCGTGAAGGTCTCGCTCTCCTTCCTCTTGCACGACCGAAACCTCTGCCGATAGGTTTTGGTGGTGAGCTGATAGCACGTTAGCAGCGCTGCCTTCAAGCTCCCATAGTTCTCCGCAGTGTCATCGTCTAGGGAGTTGTACAACTCCGTCGCTTTTCCCGTAAGCCTAGTCGATACGCGAGTAGCCCAAGTATATTCAGCCCATCTGCACACATTCGCCACACACTTGAACCTATGTAGCCACGTAGCGATCTCCTCCTTCGCCTCATCGAAAAGAGGAATTGAGGCTTTAAATCCCTGACTCCCGTGATCTTCATCCGTCTCTTCACTCACACTCGGATGCTCACCATCGCCCTGAGTTCTCGGCCTAGCTCCCTGAGCCAAAACTTGCATCGCAAATTATGTTCCTCTTCTTCCCTTTCAAGCCTCTTTCGCTCTCGTTCTTGCTTCTCACACAGCTCCTCTTCCTCTCTCTCTCTTTCTCGCCTCTGTCTCTCTTCGCATTCCCACTGCTCTCGCTTTTGCTTCTCCTCAAACTCCCTTGTCTGCCTCTGCTCGCTCACTTGATTTTCTCTCTCCAGCTTCTCTCTCTCAAGTACCAAACGCGCCCATTCAGCATCCTCCTTAGCTAATTGCTCGGCGACAAAGTTAGAAATGGCCGAATCCTCCACTTCAAGATCAATAGCAAAACTACGCCAGCGCTCTATCCTGTCCCTTCTGGACTCAGCGACTGGCTTGGCAGCACTACCCTCCCCGGTAGCACGTCCCGAACGAAGCTCCATCATTCGAAAACTTCACAACCCACGTGAAATAGTCTAATCAACAAATCTCAATAATACTCAAAGAGACACCCGAGCTGGCAAGACAGCAAAAGAGCAAATGGGCATGGAAAAGGCAATATAAATAAAACCGTCATCAGTGGTCAGTGTTCCCCAAAGGTGTGGATGGTCCGACAAAATGATATAATTTTTCTTAAAAATTAGAAATTAGATATTATCCTTGTAGGCTCGCCACTGTCGCGTGTTATCTACCTGGATAATTGAAATAGGTTCACCCTCGAGGAACGACGTAGTCGTCCTAGAGGGGAGAGACCTTTAGACAACAGAGTTTACACCTAAACTCAATCACCACTCCTTGGGGGGACACCACAACGTCAAGCAATGCCAAACAACAAGTGAATAATGACCACTGAATCAGGATAAAAGTAAACAAGTCAAGTTTATTCAACAAACAAACTCCCCTTGCTGCACTGGGCCACAAAGGAGGGAGCAAGCAAGTGATCAAATAGAAAATACAAGAAAAGAAACCAAAACAAAGTCAAGCAGCGGAACAAGATGGTGGCACTTCCGCTACTGGAAAAACAGGCAAGAATCAACAAGCACAATAACAACAACTCATATTGGGGCAAATGTGAAACAACCCCAAAAGCATGAAAAAACACCATACACTAAAACACAGTATCTGCGTTACCGGTAATGAGAACTACTGGAAAAGTGATACAAGAAAAACCCCGCTCTTCTTCACTCCCTCACAAAACACCAGGAACTGTAATTTATTCAAAAATCCGTTTCAGACAAAAAAAACCCACTTCCGACCACTCGTTCTAACGCTCACAAGCAGAACGAAAAGATGCTCTCAACAGAGAAAATAAGATTCCACACTCCCGTACCAAGGAAGTCACAAGCACACTTCGACCTGGAAGAAGTTGCTATATTTCACTACAGAAACATTTAACAATTCAAATGTTAAATTAAACCTGAGAACTTTCCCCAAACCAGAACATCAGGAAACATCAATCCCCACAGAAAGATTTTCCCATCTCACTTCACAATTCCCACTGGCTAAGTCACCCACAACCAAACTTCTCATGAATATTAATGAGTTAAACCCCCGCTGGTCCAACCCCCCTTCCCCTTATGCTGACGCACTTCCGCCCAAACCTTGCAAGCAGAAAAACAGAGAAGTATTCAGACACGCGTGAACCCACACTCGCGCTCACCTTTCTCGCACAACAGTCCTGTTCAAACTCCCGTGAGCAAATGAAACAGACGTCTATAATCACAGCAGAGAAAGACAAAAAGGTTTCGCTTACCCTTTTGAAGTCCAGACAACCCGAGGTCTAGAACACGCTAATCCTCTCATAGCACAACCCAACCCAACCAAACCAAGCCAAGCCAACCTCATAAAAATTAGCACACGACCTCTACCTCCTTCCCCTTCCAATCCGTTGAAAGTACACTGCCCCGAGCACCGCGCTCAGACAAGTCTCAGAAGAAACAGTTCCTCGTCGAAGGCTGCAGGTAGTACCAAAGAAGACGAATGCCCCAAGCGTCTCTACGTCGTGGCAAATGGGCGGGCGACCAAAGCCTCTCTCTCCCGTCTCGAGGTGTCACTGACAACGAGCGCCAAGCTCGCCAACCCGTCAGTGAAATCGGAAAGTCCGTTCCAATGCAGTAGGTCATCAGTACGAGTGCGAATAATTCCATCCTACATAAGAATCAGTTTATTCCTCGCACTATTCTCATTGTATGTCGCTACAACCGTTGGCTGCGCTCTTCACTGCTCCGTGCGAGTGAACAAACGCTAGCGTTCCAACCGTCCTACTTCTACACTGTCCCTTTACTCTGACAGTTAGGCCACACCATGTGGACTTCCACGCCAATACGTCGGTGTCTTCGCTAGACCCCAATTTAGCACACAGCTAGTCATAGACGAAGATACGCAGCTTCCAGAGCTACTAGGAAAAGAGTACTTGCAACTGAGTCTTCACCACCGTTGAGGATGAGCACGTCACGTGCTCCCGAAGTATCACTCGTCGACTCAACGCTGGGCGCACGTAGGAATAGGTAGAGTTCTCACTAACTCTAACAGGAGGCAGGTGATGCAGAAACGGATACAGAATGCAGAATTGTAGAATGCGTAGCTTCATGCCCCCAGGCCGTGATTCCTCCCAAAAGCGAGTTTTCCTCATAGACTCAACCAAGGCTGTCCTTCCACTCTCGTGACCGACCCACCACAGGCCTTCAACGATGAGATTTCTCAGCGAAGCGAAACGACTTCGCTCGCCACCCATGTGGCTCGAGTTGGCAGTGCCATTACTCGCTCAACCGCCTCCATCCAACCAATGAATATGACTGATCAGAAACGCTCTGTCAGCCCTGACGATAACTACGTCACGTGATCATCTTCCAATCACTGCCCGTTAATTTTCGCGCCCTTAGATCCGTGTTGAGCCGAGGGTAGACCCCGCGTACATTCCAATACCCCTCCGACCCCCAAACGTAACCCCTCGAGGTGACTTTTTTTCCCGCCGCACGAATCTAACTTTAGCTTTGCGGCAATACGGTTCCGAGCACATAGTGTTCAATGCAATCTCATGCACTGACATTTGCTTTACATCATCACTCAGAAGTCGCGTCTTGCAACAAGAGTCCATCAATTCTTTCTCTGTACATCAACGCAGTAGCAGACTACGTACGAAAAAATGGCAGACATGGGGTACGGATGATACCAGGCATGATGGAGGTATTTCTTTTGCTTTTTGCGGACGACGTTGCATTGATATCAACGACACCTGTCGGCCTACAGAATCAAATAGACAATCTTGTGCGTATTTCAAAGACTCTAGGCTTGAGGGTCAACACTGAGAAGACCAAAGTTATGGTATTCAGAAGTGGTGGTCATCTAGCTTCGGGTGAAAATTGGTTTCTTGACGGTACTCCACTTGAGGTGGTAAATCAGTATAAGTACCTTGGCTACATACTATCGACGAAACTGTCCATTGATACTACATTAGATGACCTAGCAGTGAGAGGGAAGCAGAAAGGAGTTCAGGTTTTAAGAGCACTGTGGAACCTGCGCAGTACAAAAACTGAAGTGTTCACAAACATGTTTGACGCGCAAGTTCTGGCGACGCTACTGTACGGTTCGGAAATTTGGGGTCTCCAGAGAAGTGTGAAGGTAGAGAAGACTCATACTTTCATCTGCAAGAAGTATATGGGACTTGATTCGAGGACTCCAAACCATATGATCTACGGAGACCTCGGAAGATTTCCGATCTCGATCAATAGTGGTGTTAGGGCCGTAAAATACTGGTTAAAACTGTGTCACATGGGACAAGATCGTCTCCCAAAGCAAGCATATAGAATGCTATTGAATTCACGTATTGCTGCCGACAGAAACTGGACAGGATTAGTGAAGAACTGCCTATGCCAATTGGGTTTTGGTTTTGTGTGGATGAATGGAGGAGTCGGCGATGAGAAACGTTTTCTTATACAGCTCAAACAAAGATTGAAAGATTGTTATATGCAAGGTTGGACTGCAAAGAACAGGAGTGATGACAGATATGTATGGTACTCATCCTTCAAACAAAACTTTGGTAAAGAGAACTATTTAAATGTACTTGAAGTAAAAAAATTCAGATATGCATTCATTCGCTTTCTGTTTGGCATTAATGATTTGCTCAACAACAAAAGGTGTGCAGGTATTCAAGATACCAAATGTCCAATGTGTAACGAAAGGGAGAATGAAGAGCATTTTCTACTGTCCTGTCCTGCATATGCAGAAATGAGGGGAAAATATGTAGACAGATTCCGAGTGAAAAAATGGAAAGCTATTGCCTGTAAAACTTTGATGGAAGGAAAGGAGGAAAAAATGACGAGATCTCTGGCAATGTTCATATTTAATGCTCTTAGAATGAGAGAGCAAAACACAAGACAGTAGACCTGTCTCAAAGCTTGCTACAGGCACTTAAAAGAATGTTTTCAATAATAGTGCACTGAAACAGCTATATTTGCCTAAATGAATTATTTGTACATTTGCCTGAATGAATTGATTGTATGGAGATGATTCCTTAACGAATCATAGTGTTGTAACGTGCACCACATTCAACATGAAAATGCAATGGGCCGACGGCCTGAATAAAGTTCAGTTCAGTTCATTTCAGTTCTCTCTCTCTCTCTCTCTCTCTCTCTCTCTCTCTCTCTCTCTCTCTCTCTCTCTCTCTCTCTCTCTCTCTCTCTCTCTCTCTCTCTCTCTCTCTCTCCACCTCTCCCCTTCCCCTATCTCTGTTGACAGGGGCGGAATCTTAATCCACTTGATCACTCATTTAGTTCTCTTGTTAATATTGATGAGTATGCACAAATGCGCACTCATAGGAGTCCTCAGCTAAATGGAGTCGCATCCAGCAGGCTTCATCTCCCCCTAATAGGTAGATATGGGGTTAGGAATGGGGAGACGGGGGAGTAGGCACACGGGGAAAAGGGTGGGGACAAAGGAGGAAGTAGAGAACAGTTTTGGGTGAGGATGGAGATGAGGACTCACTGTCAGTGTACCGCAGGGATTTTCCTCATGGCAGGACCTGTCTGCACCTCTGCTTCCATATGATGAGAGAGCCAATCATGGCACTCACATACACATATCTGGCTTTGCCATTGGCTATGTGTGTCGATGTTCCAACCATACATGCATACATACATACATACATACATGCATGCATGCATGCATGCATGCATACATACATACATACATACATACATACATACATACATACATACATACATACATACATACATACATAGGAAAAGTCCCTGAATTCCCGTGCAATGGGAGAGCTCAATGTTTTTAGCCACTCGTTCCTGTTGCATTTTCACCGGTCAGTCAGTTCAACCATAGGAGACACGTGTCGCCCCTGAGCTAATTCAGAAACTTGCATGCTACGCTACCGCTCTACACCGCTGCTTCCATATTATGTTTGACCCTATCATAGCACTGATGGAACAGAAAGAGGCCACACTTCGGGCGCGTGATGCTGAAAGTCCACACAGCTTCAGTCCGCTCACAAACCTGGAGTGCACACTCCCTAGTGAGCCCACAACGAGCACTACTGTTTTGCAGCAGTATCCCAACTCGTTGATCTTTTCACAGAGTGGGAGATACTTACTGAATTTGTTCTGATAGCAGTCATCAGCGAATGCGTCGAAAGGCACAGATACTTCCACTATCAGACACGATTTTCTAGTGGAGTTGATGATGCACGCGTCGGGTCTAGTGTGCCGCAGATCTACAAACGCGTCGTTCTCTCCTTCAGCAAAGTGTGACGGAGTCACATGCTGATCACGGAGGACGGTTGCGCAGGGATTCGCCTCTGCCACGTTTCTCGTGACGATCTCGCTGATTCTGTTGTGTCGCTTCTGTATAGCTGTCTTGTTGTTTTTACAGCCGTTGATGATGTGGCTGACAGTCTCTGAGTGGAAACCGCATCTCGGGCATAGTTTGGGCCACGTTGCTGGGTCGTACAGATGCAGTAGGGTGTTGCATTCAAGGAGCTGTAGCCTGGCTTTCACTATGAATTTCACAAGGTTGTCATTGATTCTTAGATTTACCAAATGTTGATTTGACAGCCTATGGTTGATGTTGTTTGTCCGGGCTATTCTACCTTGAGACTGTTTTTCCTTCCAGCACTCTAATTTTTTGTCCAGTTCCATAAGCTTGAAACTTGTGAAGAATGCTGTAGGGTCAGTGAACGACAGCTCGATGTCATCGTCTGCCTTTGCAGTTAACACGTAGTTTCCGCCGGTGGTCTTGGTCAAGCGAATTCCCAGTCTACTACAAAGATCGTTAAGCTGGATCCAGTGCGATTTCTTCCAGTTGACTTTCGACGATTTTTTCAGCCTGTATTTTCCGTCTGTGCAGTATCCAGCGAAGTTGTTGTCTTCATCGCTGTCTAGCTGTGGGGCGCATTTTCTCTTAGTCAGGTGGAGGTCTAGTGACTGTCTAGATGTGTGCCTTGTCTGGTCATCGTCGCTGTTGAGCACGCTCAGCGCGAATGAAAGTTTCTTGGCGTAGTACATGGTGCGCGGGTTCAGCAAACCAAGTCCTCCTGATGTGCGCGGGCAGAACATGAATGCGCGATTTGAGGATTTGTTTAATCCCAGCCATGATCGCACGTAGGACACAATTTCATCTTCGATGTGATCAAGGTCTTTCTCGTTGATATGGATGTTGCTGTAGTAGAAGTGGAGCTTGGAAGTTGCCATGGTGTTTATAGCTTGGACCTTGGCGGCAACTGGAAGTGGTGCAACATCAATTTTCTCCAAGATTTCTTCAAACTCGATGATCATTTGCTTGACCTGGTCTTCTTCGGCGGTAGCGGTCAGGTTGATCTCGTGCCCTAGATATCGGTACGGCTGAGATTTGTCAAGGCGTGGGATTGGTGCGTTCTGCACGGATATTTCGTGCTCACTCGTTGTGTCTTTCTTGCTCCAGTTATTGCCACTGCGTCTGCCGTGAAGTAGGGCACACTTGCTGTGCTTCACGTGCATGCCGGCATAGTTCATGAACTCTTCCGTTCTTTTCACAGCTTTCTGGATGTCGCTGGCGCTGGACGCTAACATGGTGACGTCATCTACGTAACCTTGGACACAGTTGGGGGTGCTTGGTGAGGCTTGATCTTGTTCAATCCATCGCATCCACTTGTCAATGCCCTGTTCGAAAATGATGACAGACCACGGACAGCCCTGGATAATTCCCTTTCCTCTGGTTATTGGGGCGGTGAGACCGCCTTTTGTCTTGACCTGAAAGTTGGATCCCTGGTAGATATCTCGCGTAATCGCAATAATCTGCTCTGGGTACCCTGCGTCTATCATTTCCTGGATCATCATTGTATGGTCGATGCTTCCATACATACATACATACATACATACATACATACATACATACATACATACATACATACATACATACATACATACATACATACATACATACATACATACATACATACATACATACATACATACATACATACATACATACATACATACATACACACACACACACACACACACACACACACACACACACACACACACACACACAGACACACAGACACACAGACACACAGACACACAGACACACAGACACACATACACACATACACACATACACACATACACACATACACACATACACACATACACACATACACACACATACATACATACATACATACATACATACATACATACATACATACATACATACATACATACATACATACATACATACATACATACATACATACATACATACATACATACATACATACATACATACATACATACATACATACATACATACATACATACATACATACATACATACATACATATCAGAACACTTTATTGCAGGAAGAGGTACAGAGACCAAATGCAACACGTTGGCATGCTTGACATGAATCCCATAACATGATTATTTGGTCTGTTCTCATAAGGCTTACTGCAAGAGCTGGCAGTTATTCCAAATTATTCCACTTCAAAATGCGGCCTGTGTTCATGCTTTGTTGGTTGGTGTTATGGACATTCGATGTGGGTGGACCACACTCATTTAGACAACAGTTCTGTTGGGTGGTCTATATCTCGATAATATTTTGAGTGCACCTTCATACCATTGGCTGTTACATTTAACAAGTATTACAAGGTCGTGTGTATAACTCTTGCTAATATCACATGAAGTGTTGGATTTAAGCAGAGAGAATGCAAATACAAAATTATTCAATCGGAGGATAAAGTGCTTTTTCTTTCCTTCTCTCCCGATCACATTCTGCTCACTCCCCTCCTTTCAACCACCCGTTCCTTTATTCCCATCTTGTGCAGCAGGCGCCCATGCTCGACACATTCGCTGATTGGCTAGCCAATCGCCAACTCTGTTGGCGTGTCTGCAATGGGAGTTAAAGATTTGGACGGATTGCATTTGCTGGTGTAGAGATTACTGGATCGGTGCTACGTGGAACACTTTCATTGTTCGATTCGGCTCATTAGATGTCCTCTACGTGCCCAAGCCCTACGCGATCCTATCATAACAGATACACTGATGTATTTGGCGAGGCTTTTGCTGATACGCTTTGATAGCCCTAGCAGTGTCATACCTGAGACCACTCGACGGTGTACAGTACCAAGGGAGCCGACAACAAGCACTACAACCTTGGTGGAGAAACCTGCCTCGTCCAGCTGCAGGTAGAGCGGCATGTACTTCCGGAACTTGTGTTGGTAGCAGGCATCGATGAACGCATCGAAGGGATTGGATAATTCGATGATGAAAGCGACTGACCTGCTGTGGTCGACAAAACACAGATCAGGCTTGCCTGCGTCAAGAACCCTTCCATCCAGACATACTCTCTGGTTCTGGAATACCTCGCAGAACTCTGTGAGCACCGACCTCGACAGTGCTTGAAGCACGAGGTCAACACAGCGGTCGTGCCGCTCAGTGTAGAGCCCGCGCAGTCGTTTGCATCCATTCAGCGCATGTGAGTTCGTGTCTGTATGGAAGCCACACAGGGAGCACTCCCGCGGGTATGACTCAGGGTAATAGGTCTGATTGACTGCGTTGGTCTCCAGTAGTTGGAGGCGACCTTTCACCACAAAACGTGTCAGGTGGTCGGTGATGGAACCGTTTTTCAGGTGTTCATTGGAGCACGACATGTCTGCGTGTGGTATGGCCTGACGAAGTAGTCTCCCTTGTTGGATCAAGTTGCTCCAGTGTTGAAGAGAGTTCTCCATCTCTCGTTTCTTCATGGCTGTGTACAGGAGCTTGGGGTCAGTATATCTAAAGTGTATGTCACACTCTTCGGATACTGGAATTGCCACTAAATAGGAGTCACTGTCACAGTCGTATTGCAGCTGGACCTTCAGTCTGTTGCAGAGTTCGTTCATTTCAACGAAGGTAGATCGAGGCCAGTTCACTCTGCACTTCTTGTCGAGTTTTCCGCTGCTGTCTGTTCGGTAGCCTCCAAAGTTCTCGTCATCAGGATCTGCAACCATGGGCACTTTCCTTTTGCTCATATGAAGTGAGAGGCTGTGTCGTGTGGCTGCTCTGACGTGAGGATCATCACTGTTGAGGACAGAGAGGAGAAAGGACACCCTCTTTGCATGGTATACTGCGCTGGGCTTGATCATTCCAAGTCCTCCTTGTCTCCTCGGAGTAAAGATTTGAGCTCTGGTGGATGATGTGTTGAGCTTCAAGTTTTCCCTTATAAAGCCAACCACTGTATCCTCCAGTTCTCTGAGCAGCTTCTCGGTGAACTGAAGATTTTCAAAGTAAAAGTTCAGCTGGGAGATTGCCATTACATTGATTGCCTCGATCTTTTTGTTTACAGGGAGTGGAGAGAGGTTGATTTTCTCAACTGTGGTGTTGAATTCCTGCTGGATATCCTGAAGTTGCTTCTTCTCTGACGCGTTGTCTATTCCTATTTTGAACCCTAAGTATGTGTATTCCTGTGATCTTCCATACTTGGGTATCTCACCGCCTTGTATGTTCAGACATACATTCTGAGTGTTGTCTTTTTTGGCCCAGTTGTTACCTGTCCGCTGGGCATGGATGAGGGCGCACTTTGCGTGTTTCACCTCCATTCCTGTGTATTCAAGGAACTGTTCTGTTTTCTGTACCATCTCCATAATATCCACTTCTTGTGATGTACTCATGCATACATCATCCATGTAGGCTTGGCATGGGTTGGGGGAAGAGACGTGGGGAAACGGTTCCTCAAGCCACCTTATCCACGGATCTAGTGCCTGAATGAAGGCGATTGCAGACCAAGGGCACCCCTGGATTATGCCCCTTGACCTAGTGATCTTTGGGGTTGTGGTTCCCTTCGTCTGGACCTGGAATGTGGAACTCGTGTAGATATCTTCTGTGATTTTCATACATACATACATACATACATACATACATACATACATACATACATACATACATACATACATACATACATACATACATACATACATACATACATACATACATACATACATACTTACATACATACATACATACATACATACATACATACATACATACATACATACATACATACATACATACATACATACATACATACATACATACATACATACATACATA
>JAWQFJ010011121.1:0-5000 GCA_034096865.1 Theodoxus fluviatilis
GAGAGAGAAACTGCTTCTTGCGACTGCTCTCACTTGTGGGTCGTCGTTGTTGAGGCATGAAAGTAAGAATGATACCCGTTTGGCATGGTACATTGTGCTTGGTCTTATCATTCCTAGTCCTCCTTCTCTTCTTGGCGTGAAGAACATAGCTCTGGTTGACGAGTCATTCAGCTTCATGGTGACTCTGCCGAAGTCGACTATCATGTCTTCTAGCTCTTTCAATACTTTTTCGCTGAAATGAAGGTTCTCAAAGTAAAAGTTCAGCTTTGATGATGCCATGATGTTCACTGCTTCTATTTTCTTGTTTATGGGTAGTGGGGACCGGTCTATTTTCTCCATCGTCTGTCGGAAGCCCTCCTTGATCTCGTCAATTTGTCGTATGGCCGCCGTGTTGTCAAGGTCTATGTGGAATCCCAGATACCGGTAGCTTTGAGATTTACCAAACTTGGGTATTTCTCCCCCTTGGAGCTTCAGACTTGTTCTCTGCGTGCTGTCTTTCTTCGACCAGTTGTTTCCTGTGCGCTGGGCGTGTAACAGGGCGCACTTCGCGTGTTTCACCTCCATGCCTGTGTAGTTCAGGAACTGCTCGGTTTTCTGTAGCATCGCTTTAATGTCAGTCTCTTGTTCGGCACTCATGCACACATCGTCCATGTACGCTTGACATGGGGTGGGCTGTGACAAAGGGGTGAACGGTTGCTCCAGCCACCTAATCCACGGATCCAAGGCTTGAATAAAGGCGATCGCTGACCACGGACAGCCTTGGACTATGCCTCTTGATCTTGTGATCTTGGGGGTAAGCGATCCCTTCGTCTGCACCTGAAACGTTGATTCGGTGTAGATATCCTCCGTGATGTCAACTATATGCTCAGGGTATTTTGCTCTTCTCATCGCTTCCAGCATCACTCTGTGGTCGACACTTCCATAAGCATCCTTGATGTCGACAAAGGCCGTGAAGAATTTGGAGGAGACATGCTTGAAGTTGTCTATAGCTGACTTCAGGCAGAAGACGTGTTCCTGCAAACCATTCCTAGGGAGGGATCCTTTCTGCTTCTGTGAGAGTCTTCCTGTCGCCACTATCCAGGGGAGCATTCTGCCTTGGACCAGCCGCATGTATATCTTGTACATGGATGTGAGGAGTGAAATTGGTCGCCACTCACTAGGGTCTTCCGAGCTGTTTTCATTCTTTGGTAGCAGCGTAACAGTGGCGTGCTTCCAATCTGTTGGGATTCGTTTGTTCCTCCAGCAAATGTTCAATATGGCGGTGATGACTTTGATGAGTCTACCAAGGTTTTTCTTGAGGAAGCCGTACTCTACTCCGTCATGTCCAGGGGCTGTATTTGTTTTCAGGGCTTTCACAACACATGTCACCTCTTCAGTCGTGAATGGATTCAAATTCATTTCCTTCTGTGGTGATGGAGGGTCAAGGACTTCCGGCCAAGGTCGTGCTTGTAGTGGGTACTGCAGGCATTTCTCACTTTTTGCGTGAAAATATGCCGTCAGCCTGTCTGGGTCAATGGGGCAGACTGCACGTGGGGCAATCGTGCTGTCGTTGTTGATGATCTGGATTGCACGCTTTTGTTGCTCCTCCCACAGCTGAGTGAGCTCATGTCGCTGTATCCTGCGCGGCTCATGGCAAGGCGTGCCGCACCTGCGTGCTTGTTGTTTACGGAGTGTTGGCATGATAGAGCGGTCGATAAAACACAAAGCTTCCTCTATTTTTTCCAACCATTCCTCCTCATTTGTAACAATCACAGTATCACTGATTTCAAGTGGGAACTTGGTCAAGCATCTCCACATGTATTTTAGAAACTCTTGCCTGAATGGTTGACCGTTCGCTTTCTTTCTCTGAAATACGTCTCCCCTGTAGAAAACAGCTCTGATCTTACGGTAGACGCGTTGCCACAATCTAAAATCGTCGTGCACATAAGACACTCTGATCCGATCGTGCTTTGTGCGAATAGAGTTTCGAAATGAGAGTTCCATCTTCTCGAATTCATTCCACTTCTCATCTGGTAGTACATTTTCAAATTCTCGCCAAGTTTTTTCATCGAGAAAGTTAGTATTGCAAAACGGGTACTCACAGTTCTGCAATGGCGGTGATGTTGTACTCACTCCTTCTGTCACACGTCGAATCTTTCCACTTTGTAGTGCTCTCCTGGGGTGTAATTCATGAACTTGGACTTTCAGCGTGGTCTAAGACTAGTCTAGGACCACTTTCGTTGTCTACAATTCATGAACTTGGACTGTCGTAGTCTACAATTCATGAACGTGGACTTTGTTCAGTCGGCAGACTGAACTGCGGACTACGGTGGTCCAAGGATTTGTTGGACTACACACCAAAGTCCAAGACCAGCGCGAAATTAAATGGCCGACCTGTTCACGGTTCGCAAATAATAAGCTGTATTTTGGGACACTGGAAACCCATCCAAAGAAAGTATAAGCCATGAACAGCATTAAATTATGAAAGCTGTATGTTGATTGCATCAATAGGTCGTGAAAACGCTTACATTTTACAGTTGGAAATGCAGGTCGCCGAGCTTCGCGCACTGCTATTTATAGCTGAAGCGCGGACCGCTGCGACACCAGTAAACAGTGTTGTCCTCGAACCTGCCTGCTGCTGTTGACATTGGGTACAATGCTAGTGTTGTCTGATGCTATGAAAACGATACATTAAAATTGCATCTGTGTTATGAAAACACTGCTCAGATTAAATTGCTTTATTTTTGGTAACTGAGAAAATGTGTGACGATCGCCAGGGTTTCACGAGTTTGGTGGGGAAAGTGAGTTGAGGCTGATCGAGTGTGTGTGTGTGTGTGCGTGTGTGTGTGTCAGTGTCACTGTGTGTGTATATTTATCCTCATCAAGACAGATTATTGTTCCACCCCTTCCTTACTGAATTTCAATGGTTCTCACTTGGAAATCCTGCCATATTGTAAAACTTGATCTTCTGCTCGTTTGCCTCTTGCTGATGAACTTAATAAACGGTGACACACACACACACACACCACACTCGAGCCAGCCTCACTCAGCTCGCACTTCATTTGTCACCTCCTCCCACGCTGTCCGTCTTCTTTTGTTTGCTTGGGCTGTGTGTATGCTGCTTTTAATGTATCCGTATCTTGCTGACACCGCTTTTATGATAGCTATCCGATTCCCGCTCCGTGAAATCGGGGCTTTTCTTCGAGGTTTTGCTACCGATCGTGACTGACATTTTTGACGGGAAGTTTGAAGCGGTACGCTGAGGCTGAAGTGTGTGTGTGTGTGTGTGTGTGTGTGTGTGTGTGTGTGTGTGTGTGTGTGTGTGTGTGTGTGTCATTGTGTGTGTATATTTATCCTCATCAAGACAGATTATTGTTCCACCCTTCCTTACTGAATTTCAATGGTTCTCACTTGGAAATCCTGCCATATTGTAAAACTTGATCTTCTGCTCGTTTGCCTCTTGCTGATGAACTTAATAAACGGTGACACACACACACACACACACTCGAGCCAGCCTCACTCAGCTCGCACTTCATTTGTCACCTCCTCCCACGCTGTCCGTCTTCTTTTGTTTGCTTGGGCTGTGTGTATGCTGCTGTTAATGTATCCGTATCTTGCTGACACCGCTTTTATGATAGCTATCCGATTCCCGCTCCGTGAAATCGGGGCTTTTCTTCGAGGTTTTGCTACCGATCGTGACTGACATTTTTGACGGGAAGTTTGAAGCGGTACGCTGAGGCTGGAGTGTGTGTGTGTGTGTGTGTGTGTGTGTGTGTGTGTGTGTGTGTGTGTGTGTGTCATTGTGTGTGTATATTTATCCTCATCAAGACAGATTATTGTTCCATCCCTTCCTTACTGAATTTCAATGGCTCTCACTTGGAAATCCTGCCATATTGTCAAACTTGATCTTCTGCTCGTTTGCCTCTTGCTGATGAACTTAATAAACGGTCACACACACACACACACACACACACACACACACACACACACACACACACACACACACACACACACACACACACACACACTCGAGCCAGTATCAGCTTGCATGCGCACTTCATTTGTCACCGCCCTCCCACGCTGTCCGTCTTCTTTTGTTTGCTTGGGCTGTGTGTATGCTGCTGTTAATGTATCCGTATCTTGCTGACACCGCTTTTATGATAGCTACCGATTCTCGCTCCGTGAAATCGGGGCTTTTCTTCGAGGTTTTGCTACCGATCGTGGCCGTCATTTTTGACGGGAAGTTTAAAGCGGTACGCTATGCGCTTGCGCACTGGGCGGAATCCCCGGGAAATCCACATCATTCTAAAAATAATCCATGGACTAGGTCAATCAGTCCCAGCCTTTCAAGTCAACACCCAGTCTGGGTTCGTGAATCATAGACTCGCTGAGTCCAGGACTAGTCCCAGGCTACGCGGTGGTCTAGGACTAGTCCTGGACTCACAAGTCCAAGACCAGTGCTCGCGAAAGTCCAAGTTCATGAATTACACCCCTGAGGAGTACCTTCAGTTCAAGTAGGTACCTACTGTGGTTTCTCTGGTTCTGCCGGACATACATACATACATACATACATACATACATACATACATACATACATACATACATACATACATACATACATACATACATACATACATACATACATACATACATACATACATACATACATACATACATACATACATACATACATACATACACACACACACACACACACACACACACACACACACACACACACACACACACACACACACACACACACACACACACACACACACACACACACACACATACATACATACATACATACATACATACATACATACATACATACATACATACATACATACATACATACATACATACATACATACATACATACATACATACATACATACATACATACATACATACATACATACATACATACATACATACATACATACATACATACATACATATCAAAACGACTTTATTCATCAGATTGGTACATTTACGGTACAAGATGAATTACACAC
>JAWQFJ010011121.1:10000-19743 GCA_034096865.1 Theodoxus fluviatilis
GAGGCGCCTTCACTGCTCGTCAGGAAAGACTGACCGGAACAGGTGTGTCTTGAGGGAGGTTTTGAACTGGGACATGGAATCAGAGTGAAGGACAGGGAAAGGTAGGCTATTCCATGTTACAGGGCCGATGTAAGAAAAAGCTCGCTGTCCTTGGGTTTTCTTTTTGCGATGGGGGACATTTAACGTTTTGGTGTCGGCAGCTGAACGGTTATTTCTAGCGGGGGTGTAGACAGTGAGAATTTCTTTGAGTGCGTGTGGTGCAGTTTGATTGAAGAAGTTTAAACACATAGTGGCTAGCTAATACTCTATCCTCTGAGCGACTGGGAGCCAATACAGTGCACGAAGGAGTTTGGATGTGGGAGTTCTCTTGGGACATCTAAAGATTAATCTAGCAGCAGTGTTTTGGACTTTTTGCAGTTTGTTTAGCAGAGGGTCAGGAATGCCGGCAAGAAGGGAATTTCCATAATCATGACGGGACAGAACAAGGGAAGTGACAAGGGTTTGAGTGGCCTGTTGTGAAAGATAGTGACGAATAGTGCCAATTTTCCTTAACTCGTAGTAAGCTAACTGGCAAACTTTGTTCCCATGAACTCTCATAGAAAGATCATCATCGAACATGACACCTAAATTCCTAACAGACTTTGAGAATTCTATCTCACTCTGACCTATGGTTAGTTTCAGGGCCTGATCGAATTCGCCTCTACCGCCAACCAGGAGAGCTTCAGTCTTTGAATCATTAAGTTTGAGTTTGTTCTGTGTTATCCACTGTTTCACATCAGAAATACAAAGCTCATTTGCAGAGAGAAGAAGTTGGATTTGGCTGGGATGAGTGGAGTTGTAGAGTTGCGTGTCATCAGCAAATTCACTGTGAGAGAATGAATGACTGTCAATTACGTTGGAAAGTGGTTGGGTGTACAGTAGAAACAGCAGAGGACCCAGAACCGAGCCCTGTGGGACTCCGTAATTTAGCGGGGCAGGATCAGAAGCAATACCCTGGATCAAAACAGTCTGCCTACGTTCTGAGATATATGATTTCAGGAAGGAGAGTGCTGTGTTGTCAATGCCAAAACATGTCTTAGACGGGAGAGAAGAATTCCATGATCTATTGTGTCAAACGCAGCACTCAAATCTAACAACGCGAGAAGGGAAACTTTGGAATCATCAGATGCGACAAGGAGGTCATTTAGAACACGGAGCAGAGCTGTTTCGGTGGAATGGTGAGCACGGTACGCCGACTGAAAACGAGCCAAAAGATCATACTTGGACATGTGCTCTAACAACTGCTGCAAAGCTAATTTCTTTAACAGTTTTGAAAGAAAGGAAAGGTGGGAGACTGGCCTGTAATTGCTAAGCTTGTTTGGATCCAGGTCTTGCTTCTTCAGAAGTGGCTTGACTAAAGCTTGCTTGAAAACACTGGGGAAGGTGCCAGACTGGAAGCAATCATTGATTATTTGTGGCAGAACAGGCAGAATGTCATCAATGCACTCAAGTAAGAGGGATGTGGGAACAGGGTCAAGGTCACAGGAGGTAGCGGTCATACTACGGATGGTCTTAAGGACCACACTAGCCTCAACCGAGCTGAACTGAAGGAGAGGAGTACCACTGAAGGATACTGGGTCTTCGCTAGCACCTGTACCAGCAGACATGCCAACGTTGCTTCGTATGTCAGATAGTAGACTAATGTATAAACAGCAATAAAAAAGAATGTTGCATACCTGGAGTGAGATATTTTGCAGCATGAAGTGCCATCTCCACCACCACTCTACATCTTATCTCATCATTGTTGGGGAAAGTCTGCATGGCTTTGGCTTTCCAAGTTCTGCAAGCAAGCAAAAAAAAGAATGTTCAGTTCATCAAAATTATATTCTCAGCGTGTATTGACATGCCTATACATGTACACATAACATTCAGGATCATGGGATTGTCAAAATCAAGGATTTTAAAGTAATGAAAAAAAATCCTGGAGAAACTTAGTAATCAAACCTTTTTTCCTTTTTTTTCTAAATTGCAAGTCTGGAGCACAATAAGCAAACTATGAACAAGAAAAGCATCAAATTGCAACATTAGGCATACAGCAAACGGAAATTGTGAAGTGCCATTTTTACATTTATCTAAATAATATCTTAACTTGATCAAATAAATGATCTTACAAGGTGCAAAACTGCAAAAAAATTACTCAACCATATTCACTCCTGACGATTTTAAACGGACGCAATTATGACAAAGGATAGTCCTTTGTCATCCATGACATTTTATAATAATAATTTATAATTTATTGTATTTATAAAGCGCCTTTCCCGAGGTTCTAAGCGCGTAAAATATATACATACATATACAAAAATAAACATACAATACACAGTCTATACATTTAGTCATATAGTCATAGTCAAACACATGCATTCAGATGTACACAGTCAGACTGACAATATACTATACAAATATTTACACAGATGTCAAGATGTACGTGGGGGTAGAGGAGGGGGGGGGGGTTGCGGCAGGATTCTAACGAATTCACAAGTAATATTACTGAAAAAGGTAGGTTTTGAGGTTGGATTTGAAGGAAGAGATGGAGGTAGAGTGTCGGATGTTGTGAGGGAGAGAATTCCACAGTTGAGGGCCATAGTATGAGAAAGAGCAAAAGCCATGAGTTCTGCGCTTGAAGCGACCTTGGCGGAGGAGTCGGGTGTCAGCAGAAGAGCGGAGTGAGCGAGAAGGGGTGTACAGAGAGACCAGATCAGAGAGATAGGCAGGTGCAGATTCAGAGATGATGTTGTAGCAGAGACATGCAGTCTTATACTTGATACGTTCAGAAACAGGCAGCCAGTGGAGATCTTTCATGTGAGGAGTGCAGGGTTGCCGGTGACGCGCTCTAAAAATGAGGCGGGCAGCACAGTGTTGGACTTTCTGCAGAGGTTGGAGAGTAGAGTCAGGGCAGCCTATCAAGAGAGAGTTGCAATAATCTAATCTGCACAGAATGCAGGAAGTGACCAGAGTTTTAGTAGCATCTACTGTGAGAAATTTTCTGATAGAACTAATTCTTCTGATCTGGAAGTAGCAGGTCTGACATACCCCAGCTATGTGTTGTTTCATTGACATGCTAGAGTCCATGATGAAACCGAGGTTTCTGGCAATGGCAGAAAAAGAGATGTCACTAGAACATATTGTGATAGTGGAAGGAGGAGTTGGGGTTACAGCAGTTGATCCAGAGAAGAGAAGGGCTTCAGTTTTTTCAGCGTTCAACTTTAATTTGTTTGTAGACATCCAGGACTTGATGTCAGAAGAACAGTTTTCAAACTAAAGCTGTTGCAATTTACTCAGCCCAAACTTGACATCGTACACACGTCTTCTTAAAAAGCAAATATTTAAACCGTGAATCGTTCATTTCGGCTCAAAAAGGCTCCTAAAAGCATTGATAAACATACCCAGAACAGGGTATGGACGAACAATCTGTCCAAACCCCTTGGGCGTAACCAAAAAGAAAACCAAAGGAGAAACATTCAAACACTTACGACGTTTTGGAATCTCCATGTTGAAAATTGAACATGGCAGCACTACATTCGGTGTAAACTGGTTTGTTGCGGTTATAAATTGCGGATCGAAGAAAAGTCGGAATCACACATTTTTTAGGGATAAATTTGAAAAAAAGCAAAACGATCGAAATGACCAAGGATTTTTGCCAAAAATAAAAGTCGGTGGCAGCTGTGAATAAAAGTATTCTAACTTGTTATATTTCACACACAACTCTTTGTTGCAATACACAACCCATGGAAAGTTTTAAGTGAAAATAATTCTGTGGTTTGCCGGTAGCAGTTTTAGGTTTGTTTACTCTGCTGATGACAAAGCCTGTTACGCTCGTACTCACGAAGTTTCTCGCGTTCAAAGTCAAAGAATATAAAAATGGAAATCCTGATATCTGGAAAATTATTGAAGACAACACTTTATTTCTTGAAACAACAATTGGAGTTCAGTTTAAGAGCGATTATGTTCCTGTTATTTTAGGTAATGTGAGGCACTGTCTGTCGTGTAACGTTTTGAAGTTTCTGTTTTCCTGGAAATTTTAACTTTCAATCTATTTATTCACTCTCGCACAAACAGTAACAATGGAAACTGCATAAAAACTATCTATTTGTCCATTTGTGTCTTTACAAACCTGCAAAAGAAACATGTAGGTTAATTAGTTATTGGTGTAAATACCATTTTAAAAATGTATCAGTTGCCCATTTGACGTTCAGAGACTCACTCAAATGTCTCTCGAGCCAAGTTAGATGCCATGGGTGACGTACTTCGACTGCCTTGCATGAGGGTGCGTGCTTTACAGCAGCGTGGGAAGATAAATTCAGTTAGCGACAGAAATGTTTACCCAAAATGCACAGTGGGGAATTTGTCTCTCACCACTGAGTCAATGCCTCCCTGCCTAATGGCGTTGCCAATGCTGAACTATTTGTTAGAAAGTTTTATTTCAGAATTGTCGCAGCTACTTTGGTTTTATCAGGATCATGGCTGTAGTTTACTATTACACATCTTTATCTCTTCACATGGGCAAAATGTATCTTCTTTTTTTAAAGAAAGATTTTTAAGCAGAGGCAGAGGGCGGCATGAAACTCCCAACCGAGCCAGACAGCAGAAAGTCTTCAGAGGAAAAGCCCTCGTCAGCAGTCGTTTCGGCCCTTTAAACTTCCTGACACTGTCTGGTGGAGTGCCACTTCTGGTTATAGCTCCAGGTGCCCCTCTGCTGCCTTCAGTTTTGCACGACTTGCGGGCAGCATGGGGTATAATGTGCCCGCTTCCGCTACTGATACCTTCTCTGCAGCCTCTGCCATAGCCCTCGCTACCTCTGTGCACCGATGGCTGAAGAAGCCGATCTGTCTGCAAGCGCTGTGGACTGTATGGCCTACAAAACCCCTAGCTCCCACCTCAACAGCAAGGATGGTGGTCCAGATTTCCTGGCGAAAAGAAACCTCCCAAAGCCTGGAGAAAGGATACTCAATTCAGCGAGACTCCCCTTGCCATGGCAGCTGAGCTGGACTTGTCTCGCTAATCTATGGAACAGGGACCAATTGACTGAATGGCTTCGGCATCGCTGAAAGGAACTTTGATTGCAAGGCGGGTTTTACAGTCTCAGCAAGAGCGTTGTTTCCCATGCTTCGTGCGCTTACGTAGATGATGAGGTCATCGCAAAAGTCGATACTTTTGGATGACAAACTTGTTCGTTGCAAGGTGAGGAATTTTAGTCTGGAAGTGGTTTCTTTGCTTGAATGATGTCTCTTTCTGGGGAAAGTCTGACACAACACCAAGGCTTTCAAAGTTCTGGCTTGGCACCTTTTCAAACGGTATGGTAACAAGCACAACGGCAATGCAGCTGTTGTAAAGTTTCAATGCCATTGTGAAAACTTCCAGCTATTTCGAGAGGGGGGGATGGGGGTTCAGAGGATGTTTGTGCGACCCTACGCTGTAATTTTACTTCGTTACAGCAAAGATACTATCTAACGGGACCGCCAGTTTCGCCGAATTGCGAGAGAGGTAGTGATTTGCGGGAACATCACTTCCGGTGAGCCACACTTTTACAATAGCTGCGCTGTTAGAATAGAATAGAATAGAATAGAATAGAATAGAATAGAATAGAATGGAATTCTTAGGCTTGCTTAGGCGTCCAGGGCCTATCGCCGATTCTGGTGGTTCTCTGGCTGTATTTTTATTGTTCTTATGGATACTGGTCTTTTACCAGGCCTAGTCTATATCACTAACTTATTATATAAATTTGTCAGTGTGAAGAATAGTTCTTGATGACAAGTATATCACCTAAACTTTTGCAATAAAACTAACGGCAATGCTGAAAAATCACGCATACATTCCCGCACTCAGGCACTGGTCTGGCAAATGCAAACAAGTTGATCGACTGTGAATTCTTGCTTTATTTTGCTCAAAGTGTCTTTGATTACGAAATTAATACACTACTTTTTTCAATCTTCAAAATAATTGCATGCAGATGCACATGAAGAACATTACTTTGTGAAAACACGTTTATTACTAGTCCAATGTAGCTTTCATTCTACCAGAAGTGATGTTCCTGCAAGTGTCAAAACGTCCCAGAAAGACCAAAAAGAATGACAAAGCGCATCAAAACTGCAGAAGCCGGCCGTCCCGTTAGATAGTGTCTTTGGTTACAGAACGATACTAAAGTATGGAGAGATGACGTTGCAGGTCTCTCTAGTTGACCGTTAGTTCGAGTTACTTGTTCCTTGCTAGAAGTTCATACATGTATGTGTGTGCAAAGAGTGCAAAAACCACTGCAACGAGCGGGAAAATGCAACGAGTGTTAGTGCAAAACGCGCAATTACAAAACGCGAACATCAGTGCAAGTCCTCACTTGTGAGTAAGAGTCCTCCTAAAAGATTCTAAGAGTGAAGCCTAGGGTTTGAAGTTAAGAATCTGAATGACTTGTCAGTCACTATCGATGCCATGGAATAGTTTGATGTGAAAAAACTAAGAAGAAAGCACTTTTTTCGAAAGTAACCACATGATTTTTAGCTTTCCTGCCGCAAGTTAGAACCCCTAATCTGCCCACGTTGCCCTGCAGATATAACAAATTTGTTTTTCAGACTGGAAAATACACAAACACTGAAATGCACATGTTTCGATCAGCTGTACATATGCAGAAGAAATGAACTTTACACACACACACACGCACGCACACACACACACACACATACGCACACACACACAAACACACACGCACGCACACACACACACACACACACACACACACACACACACACACACACGCGCGCGCGCGCGCGCACACACACACACACACACACACACACACACACACACACACACACACACACACACACACACACACACACACACACACACACACACACACACACACACACACACACACACACACACACACACACACACACACACACACACACACACACACACACACATTTACACTTATACACAGAGCAAGATGTCGTTCAAAATATTTCCCACTCTTCTGGATACTTACTTCGTAATGTATTTTTCTTTCTGGTGTCCCTGTAGCTCTCACTTAGCTAGAGTCCGTTCTTTTCCAAAACACGTGAAGTGATGTAAAGACGGAACGCCACTGCACACCCAAGCATTTGACTCTAGTTTTACACCAGGAAGGTTTACTCAGTCTTCTGACCCGGTTCATTTCTCCGCTTGAATGGAGTGCAATGCACAGAGTGGTGATGCTGCTCCAATCATGAGAACTACAGTGGCAAAACCATTCCACCATTACGAAAAGCAACTGTGCAGTACATACTTAGACCGCCATGCACACGGAACGTTGTTTTTGACTCACATGCGAAGCAAAAGTGAGTCTATGTACTCACCCGTTTCGTAAGTCCGGGCGTCCGGGCGTCCAGGAGTCCGGGCGTCCGGGCGTCCGAAAACTTTAAGTTGGAATTTTCTCGGAGACTATTAAGGTCAAGGTCGCAGGGGCCATAAATGTTGTCTAAAAAACAGCCATTTTTCACATTTTATCAAATTTCTCTGAAGTGTTTTTAGATTGGATACCTCACCTATATATGGTAAATAGAGCAAAGTAATACCTATATTTTGATACCAGTTTGGTTGACCTTTCTTCAAGGTCAAGGTCACAGGAGCTCTTCAAAGTTGGATTGTATACATATTGTGAAGTGACTTTGACCCTGAACTATGGAAGATAACTGTTTCAAACCTAATAATTATGTGGGGCACATGTTATACTTTCATCATGAGACACATTTGGTCAAATATCATCAAGGTCAAGGTCACTTTGACCCTTATGAAATGTGACCAAAATGGGGTAGTGAACCACTAAAAGTGACCATATCTCATGGTAGAAAGTGCCAATAAGCACCATTGTGCTTCCTATGTCTTGAATTAACAGCTTTGTGTTGCATGAACTTGGATGACCTTGACCTTGGGTCAAGGCCACATGTATTTTGGTAGGAAAAATGTGTAAAGCATTTCTTAGTGTAAGATGTCATTGCTAGCTGTAGTTGTTTGACCTTCACCTTGAGGTTCACCTGAAGGTCAATGTCATGTAAAGGTCAAGGTCAAGCAAATGAGTCGTATGGGCTTTGCCCTTCTTGTTCAATCAAATATTCACGTCAGGATTGTTTCCTAGTTTGTTGACTGAATCAATTCTTCATCCAATACATATGAGCGACAGTTATGAGCTTCCTGATAACTATCGAGGAATAGCACTTACTAGTGTGCTGAGTAATGTGTTTGTTTGTATTCTAATCCAAAGACTGTTAAGCTGGGTAGAGGAGAAAGGAGTACTATGGGAAGAGCAGGCTGGTTTCAGACGTGGTTACTCTACCATAGACAACATATTTGTATTATATGGCATTATACAGAAACATTTAATAAGCATATGAAACTGTTCGCATGTTTTGTTGATTTTAAAAAAGCTTTCGATTCCACCAATCATCGAGTTTTGTGGGACATAATTCGTAGGAATGGAATTCAAGGGAGGCTACTCCGCATCCTCCAAGCCATGTATGAATCGGTACATTATTGCATCCGCGGGGCAGAAGGAAAGACTCCGGTTTTTTTTTAAAGTTTAGTGGAATTAAAGCAAGGCTGTAAAATCAGTCCTCTCCTCTTTAATATTAGGATCAACTCTCTAGCTGACGAAATTAATGCAAATAGTAAACACTGTGTCCAGCTTATGTCCAATATGACAGATCTTTGCGTCCTCCTCTTTGCAGACGATGTCGTTGTTTTATTAGATTTGGCATTTGGGCTGCAACACCAACTTTATACCTTAAAGCACGCTGCAGATAGATTAGGTCTTACAGTAAATATGGCAAAAACGAAAGTGGTTGTATTTCGATCATGTGGGTACATGGCTTCGCACGAGAAATGGCATCTCGATAAAGGTGACCTTGAAATAATAAATGAGTACACATCTCTGGGTATTAAATTTACTCTAAAACTTTACTGTCGCACTGCTCATTTAGATCTAGCCTATATGGCTAGATGAGCTCTCGCCCTTACGAATTAAAAAAAAAACTGCTTATGTACCTCCAAATGTATTTTTCAAAGTTGTTGATGCCCAGATTCAGTCGATTTTGTTGTACGGAGCAGAGATATGGGGAGTTAATGATTGCGAAAGAATTGAAACTGTACGTCTACATGCACTCAAGTCATTCCTTAATGTGTCACCTCGAACTTCCAACTTAATGTGCTATGGTGAAATGGGGCGTTTACCTTTGTACATCATGGTTGTCTTACGCAGCGTTAAATATTGGCTAAAAATCCTTAGAATGGACAACGATAGACTTCCTAGACATGTCTACCAAATGATGCTAAACCAACCACCACATTATATAACATGGGTTTCGAAGTTGAAAAAATAATATATTTGCATTTGACCTTGAAAATATTTGGAAAAGACAGAATGCTTGAGAGTTTTTGCCAACAATGGAAATATGATAGGTGTAGCAGTGTCAGGTATTCTTCTATAGGAAAATAAAAAGGGAGTGTTCTGCTGAAAAGGACTTATTTAGTACAGGCAAAAATGTGTTTAGTAATGTATTTATCAGATTTCGAATGGGCATAACCGAGTTGTACATCCATAAACATAGATACACAAAGGACGCTCATGTAACTCTTTGTCCATTATGTAGAGAGGCAGATGAAGACGAACATCGCTTTTTCCTCTGCAGGACCTATGTGAACATTACTTGTCTATTCACGTAGAAAAACATTGTCAAATT